>PVJA010006396.1:0-38054 GCA_004027025.1 Myocastor coypus
CCAGACTGCTCAACTGGCCACTGAGACCAAACATGATAGCGTACTTCTGCAATCCCAGCACTGTGGAGGCTGAAAACAGGAGGATCACTCCATGTCTGAGATGCATGATGAGATCCTGTACCAAATGCATCTAAAAAAAGAAAAACAAACAAACTGATCCATAGATGTGTTAGTTACTCTGCTCTTGTTGCTGGGACAAAAACCCAACACCCAAAGTGAAGGAAGGAGAGATCTATTTACCCCACAGTTACTGGAGGTTTCAGTCCATACTGAGCTGACTCCAAGGCAGAGTAACAGACAGCATCCAGTTCATGGAGGTGGGAAAGCAGCAATGGTGACAGAAAGCCAACAGAGAGAGTCTGTCTGTCTGTCTGTCTGTCTCTCTTATGTTGCATTCAGGCTGTAGCCCCAGGTGGGGAAGGTACACACACCCCTAATCCCAGCAGATCATGAGTTAGTCTCAAACTCTGGAAGTCCCTGCCCCATGATTGCATGAGGCTTTTGGGAGGATAACTAGACACAAACCATAACAATAGATTAGTTGCTCTACCTCACAGCAAGCTTTAAGAGGTTTTTAAGGGCTCAGTATTTAAAAAAAAAAAACACTCAAGGGAAGAACTAAAAACAACAAAATATTTCCTACTTACTGACAGTTTCCATTTTCTTAATTTCAAACCTCCCATAGTCAAAGTCTCCAAAATATTAGATTTTAAACTCCAGAAATAATTCATGTACTTTAAGTTGCATACTATTCTAAGTAGCAACAAAATCTATATGCTGACATATCTCCACCTGGATATAAATCCTCTTTTTGATGAGTATGTCTAATGCATAAAGCTACTCTCATTATTTATTTGGAGGGCATCTTAGTTATCAGATTGACAGTCACACTGTTATAAGGTTAGGGTCCAAATTACCATTTTAGTTAACAATGACCCCAAAGCACAAGAGTAGTGGTATTGGTAACTCAGATATGCCCAAAGAGAAGCATAAAATATTTCCTTTAAGTTAAAAAATTAAATTTCTCTACTTAATAAGGAAAGAAGAAAATAATATGAGGTTAAGATCTATGATAAATTATAGTTGGTAATATCTTGCTTGTAGAATTTGTAAATTAAACTTTATCATAAATATCATAAATATGTATATACAAGGAAAACATATATAGGAATTCAATACTATCCATGGTTTCTAAAATTTACTGGGGAGAGGTCATTAAAAGGATAGCAGTTGCTTCCTATCAGTAGGATAAAATACTCACCACCCATGACTTAAACATGACTCATGTTTTCAGGAGATCCAATTCATGATTGGCTGGCTCGAAGGCAGAAATGTAATGTTTGAGTGCTGAGGGAAGAGATAGAGTACCTAAGGCCACATCTCTATGGCCCACAGAGGCATATCCAGCAGTGGGCTCCACTCATTCTGTGAGTATCTCCCAAGCCAAGCAAGCTGATATATCAAACTTACCTGTCAAAGAAATGTTCCCCTGTGGATAGCTGTCCTATCACTCTTGGGGATTGGAGAAATTCCTTTAACACCCAGGAAAAATATACATAAGTTTAAAATTTTTTACCAGGAGGAGCTATCAAGAGGTCTACTTTTCTAAAGACACTGTCAGGTGAGTCAGGAATCTTTCAGCTCAGGAACATGTTGGTCTGGAGATTTGTGCAAGTTCCTGCCATCCCTAGTGAACACTTTGGCAAGTAGAGAACATTGGCTGATTTTCTATTTTTCATAAATAGTCAGGCTTTAGGGATTAATATCTCCTTTGTACTTGGATTTTTTTGCTTTATTTTATTTTATTTTTTACTGTTATACAATTTTATTTGTGTTTATTATTATTACTTTTAATAAGAAATAACAATTTATAACAATGTGACAGTTTCAAAACATATTGTATTGTATCCTACTAGTTATACAGAGGCCAGGGTGTAGGAGTTATAATTTTTCAAATCATTGGTGCAACCAAATTTCTTCCCATTGAACTAAGAGAAAGCAACTGTATACATAATCCAATGTCTGATAGTCGCAGTGGGTTATTGGTAAAACCGGTAATGTTGGAAGCAATTGATTTAAGCATTTTACAGCTCAGCATTCTAATCTAGCTTTCTGTTTAATGCCTTGTGGTTAAACTTTTCTGCTGGGTGGTTAAGGGCAAGTTTAAGCAGGACCTGTATAGCAAAACATGTAACTGTTGTGCCTCTCAAGGTGAGTCAAATCCCCTCAGGATTTACTTTGGAACCTTGTACAGTGCTTTGTAGAACTGTTGTTGGTGTCAGTCATCTGGATTAGTCATGGCCATTGCTTGACCAGTTTGATCTGTGTGAAAACCTGAGAGAATGTTTTCTCCCTAAGTGATTCTCCTTTGGCACACTATGTATCTTCAGTCCTTTTCCTCTGTAGCCCCTAATCTCCTTGAACAGAATATTTGGGAAACCACTGAGTTATAGGCTGTTACAGCACAGTTTCTCTTATGTCCTCAGTCCTCAGTCCTCCTTGTAACTCTTCTTTTTCTCTTATTTTGGTCTGTAAACTTATATTCTTATCCTGCCAGGAGAAAAGCTTAGTAATACTATTACTCTATAAAACAGATACCTGAGCTTAACATTGCTGTCTTTCTGAGTCTGAAACATCTTAGACTTAACTTGGGAATGGTTTTTTCTATCAGTCATTGATATTCTAACAAATCTCTGTATAATGTCATAAAAGCAGTTACACATTTTTACATATTTAGAAATCTAAGTATATACAAAATTGTAACCAGTCAATCCTATGTCATTTTCCTAGCCTCTTACTCTCATTTAATACCCCTTTTTGGTTTCTTGTAAACCAACAATTTACTTGAGAGAGAGTATAGCAGTAACTGAAATTACATTGGAAGCACCACACACCTAAAAGACCAGAATGACAGACATTCCAAGCATATTTTTACTGTTACACATTGCTATCCTCACTGTCAAAAACATTTTGGAGGTCTCTAGGACCATTATCTAATTCATCCTGTGTATATAACTGCATGACTTTGCCCCTGCCATGCTGTATTTTGTTAAAAGAATAAAATAGCACTTTTTAACTGGTGAAAACAGTAAACATGCTGAGACAAGGAGGAACCTTGGAAGACGGAAAGAAATGAGCAGCACAGGGTGGAGATTACTGGTATGGATAAGTACATTACAGCAAAAGTTTGACTCTAAGTTTCTTAGTCAACATTAGTGTTAGAAGAAGAATGAAGAATCAGAATGCTGAACTACTTGTAGGTAGACCAGAAATCTGTACGCCTAAAGCTCTACCAGGTGAAAGTGGTTCAAATCAAAAGCATATACAACATAAATGAACGATCTACCAATTGCCAATGTTTGAGATGAATAACTTCCTGCTTTTGTCTTGACATTATCTTGAATGAAAGGAAATAAGAGAAAAGATCTAAGTTACAATTGTGAAATAATAAACACTAGGAAGACTTATGACATGAATTCAAGGCCTCATTGCAAAGAAAAGAAAACAAGATAGATTAGGATACCTTCCTTCCTGTTATGGGTAAGTCAACTGAAGGTGTTGTACACATACACTGATTCTCACTTGGGTTGATATTTTAAGAACTGATATCAGTGATTGTTATACATTAATATTATAAATTGTGTAGATCCAGTAAAGTAAATTCTATGCTTCTTAAATTGGCTTAAATGTATAATGTTGTTGTCATAATAGAAATAGATTTGGATAATATTTTATAAAATCGGGATATATACTTAAAATATACTTATTTTCTCAGTTGAACAAGTTGAATGTTTTGTGCTTCTAGACACTCAAAAATTGATTTTTTTTAAAGTACAGTCTTATATATAAAAATATATAGAGGTCAACATGGCAGCTATAAATCACAGATCAGGTAATAAAATGCAGAAATCAAATGGAGGAGATGGCATTGTGCGGTTTGAGGCTTCTCAGACTCAGCAAAAGTTATGTGCAAACCCCCAAGGTCCCACTTATTGTCTGACCTTGACCATGTGCTACATACTTTTAAAATGCAGTTCTCTAATCTGTGAAGTGAAAATCTGAGGAGGTTTTTTTTCTAGTGTTGAGTGAATTAGTGGAAAACTAAACACCTGCACTTTGCTTCCATTTGTTAATAAAAATTTGTCCGTTGTAAAACCAAATACATAGAAGTTGAAGCAGAGAGTAAAAGCCAAGACACTCTAAACAGCTCCTCTTTAAGAATAGGAAACTTCATACACATAAAATTTGATGAACAATGAAATCTCTTCTGCCTAGAATTATTCTCCCTTCTGTCCCCTATTAAAGTTTAGAAGTCCCTATATCATAATTTCATTTTAATTAAGGCAATGAAACTCCATTTGAAAATGCATATATTTGGTTACTATATGGAAGGCTGCATATTGCTCCCAAAAGCTGACCATACCTTAACCTCTGGAACTTGTAAATATATTATCATATGAAGCACAGAGGCCTATGCAGAAGCAATTCAATTAAGAATGTAGAGATGGGCACTGGCCTGCATTATTCAGGTGGGGTCAGTCTAATCACCTGGTCCTTAAAATTGAAAACTTTGTCCGCTGGATGATAAAAATGGGAGAAGAAGAAGCAGGTCAAAGCATCATGGGCTCAATCTACCACAGCTGACTTTAAAGATTGGAAAAGGGAGTTACATTCCAGTAGCCTCTGCAAACCAGGAATAGACCTTAGACAACAGCCAGGGATACAACAGGAATAAGTCCTGCACGATAGGGATTGAATTCTGCTAACGGAATGGAAAAGAAACAATCCACCCACTAGAGCCTGCAGAGAACCCCGCACTACCCATGCCTTGATTTTTAACCCACTGAAACCTAGACTCTAAGGCAATAAAAAATCTGTATTATTTAATAATTGGGAAGGACCTGGCTTTGAATGAGTTCAAAATTAAATATACTCATCATCCTTCAGTTTAGGTGGCATTTTCTAGGTTTCTACAATCTGCCTTTTTTTTTTTTTTTTTTTTTTTTGCCTGAGGAGAAAGGGTCTCCAAACAAGCTGATAACAAGATTTACAATGAAGACTTTGGCAATGTTTCATCCATTTGGATATCTAGAAGAATTGGAGACTAAAAGTCAGTCATATGTGCACTATGCGGTGAACCCCAGCAAAATCCTGGACAGCAAAGCTTAGGTTAGCTTCCATGGTTGGCAAAACATTGTGCATGTTGTCATATATACTTGACTGAAGCTGTGACACCGCTCATCACTCCACTGTGAGCCTACAACAGAAGCTCCGTGTTTGAGCCCCTCTTTCTTGGAATGTCACCTTGTTTCTGGTTTTAGTGAAAGATACTCTGCATACTTCCCCTGTAGCTCTCAATGAGTACAATGCCTTTTCCATCAAAGTTGAGTAGTTGTAGAGACCCCGCAGCTGGCTAGTCTAAGGAGAGAGTGACCCAGGAACTCCTGAGCTCACAGCTGGTGCCTAAAGCAAGACAGTCTGTGGGACAATTCCTACCATTCTGCAGTTTTATAACATTGTATTTTTGTGTTTCCTTGTTACAGCAGCAGCCGCAGAAAAGTAACACAAAAGCTGATGGCCAAACACCCAACTACTGGTAGCACACCACCTTAACTTGATATGGTGAGTTGCTTAGGAAAATATGTCTGGAGAAGAAAGGAATGAAACTGTAGAACGGGTATGTTGACCCACGTGAGGAACTGAAGTCCACACAATCAGGATGCAGCATAGTGGGAAAGAACTACTGCAAGGGCATTTAGTCAGCGAAATAAAGATCTCACAGGCAGTGCCCAGATAGTTATATTAGCCATTTGGGAATCCCTGCAGGCTGCATCCAGGGTCTCCTTTCGGGCCTTTCTCTTCAAGTAGCATCTAAGAAACCTTACCTGGTTAAAATTTATTGGTGAATAAACCTCAGTCTCACCGCCATGAAGCTAACCAGTCTGCTTTCTAAGAACTCATCTTTAAACATGATTTGGTGGTAGATAAGGATTTTGCTTTTCGATGTGTGGTCCTTGACATTATCCTCAACCGAATTTATTATACAGCCGCCATGAACCCCAGATATCAAGAAGCCCTTGCCTTGGACATCTGTGGCAACTCCGGGTAAATCTGAGGATAAGTCAATTCAAATGTCTTTTTAACATTGCAGCAGATTTACACTTTCTAAACAACTACATTTCCACCTTTTTGACCCATATGAAAATATTTCAAACAATCACACATGAAAGTACTTCTTCCAAAATCTCCCAGTAGTTAAGCTGAATTTTCACACAGTATTCAAAAAGCAAAACATGCGCCTCGTCTAAGTTGGGAACAAGTTGCCTTCCCATAAACTCAGTCAAGAGGAAGGAATTTCTGGGTTCCCGAACAGACGCCCAGTGTTAACCACTGCTGTCAAACTTGCCTCTCTGAACTCTGCCATCACCTATGCCATGTCCTAATGGTACGAGAGCTCCGAAGACATTGATTCTAGCCCTGGAGTGAAGTATTCAGCTTCATCACTGCCAAAATTTTATTTATGTCCTTTAGAGCAGCGGTTCTCAACCTGTAGGTCTTGACCCCAGCGGATGTCGAATGACCGAAACATAGGGGTCGCCTAAAGCCATCTGAAAATGTTATTTATTTGGAATTACAGTTTTGAAGTAGCCACCAAAATTATTTTTTGGTTTGGGGTCACCACAACATGAGGAACTGTATTGCAGGGTCAGGGCATTAGAAAGGCTGAGAACCACTGCTGTAGAGTAATAAGCACCTGATCACAAGATTAGGCATCAGTTGCAAAAATCAGGACAAACACACTGCTGGCCCTCAGCTAAATTGTGCCAGGCAAATTTAGAGATAACAGCTTAATTTAATCAACAAGGCCTCAACTCTGACAACTTTCAAAGAGAAAAGGAGATCTCTTAGAAGTTAGGAGAGTAAATCTGATAGGGCAGCTGTTCCCAGAGCCTGTCTGAAAACACCGCTTCAGATTTTAGTCTCTTCTTGAGATTCCAAGGGAAATCAAAAAAAATATTAGTGACAAATTAACCCAACACATTATTTTTGGCTTGAGTCGTTTTGGATTAAACTATAGCTATTAAGGCTGCTTTGGGGGCTGCTCTGGCTCTTTTAAGCATAGTGGGTATTAAGAGCTAATACACATTTTAAACAGAGCCTCACAGTTTGCCACAAGTCATAGAGGTACCTTTCAGCACCAGCTATGTACCATGTAGGATTTGATCAGATGCCATCTCAGAGTCAAGCCCCACTTCACTCTTTCCTGTGTTGGGGACCTCAGAGAGAATACTAGGAGAATTGGAGGCCTTGGACTGACTGTATTCTAGGGTAAATATGTTAGGAGCGCAGTTGAAAGGAAAGGCTAATTACCTGTGAGTGGGATCCTGAGCATTTTGGTTCCCACTGTCTCCAGTAACTTGCTTGTCTGCATCTTTGGCATCTAAACAATCACTAGGACTTTGGCCCCTGCTTCTACAATGGTTCTCAAATCTATCACTCTCTTAGCCAGTGTCCAATAACTCTTGTAACTAAAAGACTGTATCAGTCTTTTATTTGATGTCCCCCAGATGCAGTTTATATCATTTCCCATTGTTAAGTCAATCCTTCTAAAGTTCATCCCAAATCTCTAACATGTACAACCTTTACACCTGTGCAAACTCCATAACTTGGCATATATGGTCTTTCAAGGTCTTTGAATTCATGGCTTTAGCCCCTCAGCTATTTTTTCCTCTTGTTCTAGTGTTACAGAAATTTACTTACTGCTCCCTGGCTACCTCTTGAGTCCTTACCTGTGCTATTACCTTTCCTGAAACTTCATTCTTCTTTTTCCTCTTACCCAAATCCTCTGGCTCAACCATGGAGTCTCCCCTGATCCTCTGTCCTGAGACCACACGCTCTCCTTAGTGATCCTATAGCAAATCAGAATACATTTTTCAGCTAGTGTCAATCACATTCCCCTTTATTTTATAATTTACTAAATTGGGAACTCAGAGAATATAACTTAAGAGCCATCATAAGAACCTAGTACAGGAACACAAATACAATGAATATTGAATGATTCTATCTGCCACACTGGCTTTCTCATTATATCTTTTTTTTTTTTTTTTTTTTTTTTTTTTTTTTTTTTTTTTTTTTTTTTTTTTTTTTTTTTTTTTTTTTTTTTTTTTTTTTTTTTTTTTTTTTTTTTTTTTTTTTTTTTTTTTTTTTTTTTTTTTTGGCTGTTGTTGTTTTGTTTTGTTTTAATCTAGAAAGGCCCTATGGTAAGAAGTTAAGAATTTGTCCTCTGGGAGCCAAACTACCTAAACTGGAATCTCATCTCTGTGTGATCTTGAGAAAGTTATGAAATGAGAATGAAAATATCAGTGTCATACAGTCACAGGAGTTGATTGTGTTGTCAAGAGTAAAGCATTTCACGATGCTGCCCAACATACAATAAACATTTGATAAAAGCTAACAAGTTCCTCTGGCTAAATTACCCACAAGCCATGATAACGAGGGAGTACAAGGCCTGACATCTGTCGATGCAGTGCTTTGTTTAGAATGAGTAGGGAATGTGAGCCCCTGAGCAGAAAGGACCTGGCACAATCTACAGTTCAGGAAGACAGTAAGGCACAATGAAGGAGTCCCCCAAAACAGAAAAGAGGAGGCAGCCCCGGAGACCCACATGGGCACAGATCAGCCAGGAGTTTAAAACGCCCACTGGAGCAGCAAGTGAGCAGCATGGACCCTAGACAGATGGAGCTTGCTGTCTGCTCTAACTTCGCTTTCCCAGAAGCTCAGGCAGTATACAACCAAAACAAAAGCCCACCTAGTCATCTGAACAACTGATATGGAGACAACATTGTCCAATACAATAACCACTGTTGCGCTATTTTTTTCAGTGAAATTCTGCATGATTTCTAATATAAAATCCAAGGCTTTAATCAGACTCCAGCCTTCTAGATGCAATAATATAGAGCCACCTTCTCATGCTGATGAAATGGGACTGCAGGTATTCCCCACACCCCTGGCTGTTCCCAGCACTGCCAGATCAGTGGCCAGCTCAACCGTCCACATCACGTCTTGCATTGTTTTTGACCTCCAGAGTTATAGGTCATCACTATAGGCAAAGCATGAGCTGTAAGAAATGCGACACACAGTGGCAACCCATACACTCTCCCTTCAATGCCTAACTCATTTTCTTCTCATTATACATTCAAAGCACTCAAAATTATTACTTTACGCCTGAGTCACAGCGTTGGGAATGCTTATAAGCATCATTGCTGTGTTAAGGGCCCTGACACAATTCTCTTAAATAGTCCTCCTCAAAATTCATATATAATTTAATCAGGAAAAAAAAAAAAGATCTTTTTCTTAAGACCCATTGGAGTAAATAGATAAAATAAGGAAAATAAAGGCCAGGGAGATAGCTCAGGGGCACAGGTGCCTGCCTGGTAAGTGCAAGGTCCTGAGTTCGATCCCTGGTTCTGACAAAAACAAATAAACAAATAAAAATAAGGAAAATAGATGAAATAAGGAAAATAAAATAATTGCTAGGTGAATACATGATTTGCTGTTGGAAGCTGTGAGCTTGGTTCGCTGACCTCTTTACTGTGAAATATCCAGTTTTGTTTTCTCTCCCTCCTAAACACAGCTTCCATATTCCTTGAGCTGAGTGGTGCCCTATGCAACCAGATGGAATTGCATTTTTAATGGTTTTCTGATTAATATCACCCATTAATCCAGAAAGAGTAAAAATAATGTTGAAGGCTACTCAGGCTTAACATACCAAAGCAAATTCACTGTGACTTTCTTCCAAGTTCATTTCTGCCTCTAAAATAGCTTCTTATGGTGCTAGATGATGCAGTGATGCCTGGGGTGGTCACAAATCAATCCCAGATCAACCGATCATCCAACCTGCTAAGGAGGATGTAGTCCTAGAGCTGGACAGTCTACTGCAAGAGGACTAAGAGGATGTGGAGCCAGGGAAGGCTACAGGCAAGAGGCTTCACAGTGTCCAGAAAATATGCAAGGAGGCTATAGCCTGTCACTTTCCTTCCAGTAAGGTCTATAAATCTCCCATCAACATTCTCAATAAGTACTATGACTCAGAAGGATTAAGTCATTGTTCCAGAGGTCGAAGTGTGAGGATGGTGACATATGATATCTTTAAACATCACTTTAATATGTAAAGGGAATACTTAGGAGGTCCTGAGATGGGTGATGGACTGACTCTCTTATCAGAGATACGCATTGCTAAATAAGAAACCATTAAACCCTTAGTGGTGACCAGAAATCAGCCATAGAGTATGAAGTTCAAGCTGTGGAATGTTTAGTTTGAGAAGCTTAGATTGTTGTGCTTTTTTTTGTTTTGTTTTGTTTTTATTCATGTAAGAAAAGTTAAACCAGCAGGTTAGCAGAAGAGCCTCACTGGTTGGGACATGTGCCTGGCTGTCTCCCTAGTTGGGACACTCAAGCCTTAACAAAATGAAAGGCTCCATTTTCACCATGGAGCACTGACATATCACCCACTGGTGTAGACACAAGAACTAATAACAAGTCTTCTTTGTGCAATCGTGCTAGATAACAACCTTATAAAATCAAAGCATAGGTTCTGCTTCTATAAATATACTTCATGTCCTTTACAGATAGGACTTCAAATGAGTTCATGGCATCCTACACGGTCCCCAGTGGTGACTATTAGTTTATAATCCTCACCTCAGAAGATAGTTGAGATATGGTGCACCCCCTAAATAGGTCATCCCCTGTTAGTACCTCATTAGGACCAGTGGACAGCTTGGCCTTAGTGCATACACACCAAGTAAACTATCCTACACTAGCATTCCAACTTATTTCCATGTGCACACTTTTACCTACAGAGTTAAAACAAAGACAGCTGGAAAGAGGAGCTAGCAGAATCACAGAACTGATCTGATTCTACTGAACGATCATTCAATGGATGGAGCCATTTTTGTGCATGGAAAAGAACTCGCACTTCTTCCTAGGCAGTGGGATTGTTAGACTGCCATATTAGACACTGAAACTGTGACTCTAACACACATCAATAATGGTAAAGTCAGAAATTCAAAGTTTCATGGAACCATTAACTTGAATAATTTGTCAATGTTTTGAGATATAAAAAGAAGCGGTTGTTTCTTTGTTACTTGATTGGTCAAATGGTTTGTTTTATTTAGGTGCTTTTGCTAACTTGAATGAGAACTGTTGGTGTTTTAGAATTTTGGATGACTTTTTGGTTTGGAGGGTTTTAACACAGCTGTTTTCAGCAGAATTTAGTTGTAACCGACAAAAGTACTTGGGCTCATCTCCCTGGCAATTGGAAATGGAAAATGTTTGTTGGATTCATTTTAGAACATCTTAGCAGTAAGAGTGCTAAACTGTGTGAATAAAACTGTAGTGCAATCAATTTTACTTTCAGCATTGTGTTAATTAAAGTGCCACATCACAGCAAAAATCAAGTTGCCCTCAGAACTGGGTGCATAAACTTATTTTTCCACTATATTTATTTTTAATAGTACAACAGAAAAACATAATGCAACATTATTTTATTAGATCTCCATCTTTAAAGGACTTAATAATACATAAAACTTCAGATTAAAACCAAGGGAAAGGACTTACACAAACCAGAATTTGCTAATCCTAAAATGTAGTCACCGTGTGTTCTCTATCTCCACATGACTATGTGGAAAATATGTTCTCCACATCCAGTTGTCATCTAAAGTGTTGAATTTTATCTCATATTCAATAATATTTAAGTCTCAAAGCTTTATAACTTTAAAAAAACTGATTACTCACAATCATCAAATATATTTTCCATTTTTTTCTCTTTGTAATTCACTTCAAGAAAGGTTAAATACTTTTTTTCAGAGGTTTTTCTGGAATTAGCTTGCATAGCTGTGTTGGCCATTTGATACTTGTGCAATGCATTTACACACGCAGCCTCAGTGATGTATCTGTACTATTTGTTGGTTATGAGTTGAAGTCTAGTTTAATGTCTGCTTAAGCTGGGCCAAATAAACATAGGATAAGCAACTGGCCTATTTTTGAAAGCTTAAATTTGTACAATATCTTTGAAGAATTCATTTAATATGTAAAAGTGGCTGGTTTCACTTACTATCCAAGTCTACTGAATTATTTTCAATGTGGGCATGTTTATTTTTAAAGGAAAAGTGTTTGGAAAAGTAAGCTTGATTTTTGGAAATCAGATCATATGAGAACTTAAATTTTCTGCTAGACCATCACATTTTTTCTAACCTTTGGTCAATGATAGCAAAGAAGATATTCTGGAGTATAGAGGTCTTATCAAGCTGTCTGAAACAAAATAAAAAACTAAAGTCTTTCAAATATTGATTACCTCAAAGATCTCCTAGCTCTCAGAACTGTCTAGTCTTTCTGACCTCAATGTTTTCTTTTTGTTTACTTCCCTCCTTCTCCCTCTTCTATTTATCCTCACTAGAGATGAGTTGCTTTCAAGTTATGACCTCACTTATCCATGCTAAGAGTGTGTTATCAACTACGTTTACAGCAGAAAAGCACTAAAGTGATTCAGAATGCTCTGGGTAACACAGAGAAATGTTGTCAAGCACTGTAGGGAGTATACAGGAAGTGTGAGTCAAGACGCGGCCTGCTCTTCATTCTCCTATGTGAGAGAATGCTAATGAACTTGGAAGGCATGATAATGTATATTAAGGCAAACTATTTGGTCAGAACTACGCTGAATTCAAAATAAAAGTGGTGACTCTAATGAACAAGGAAGGTATCTTTGAATGAGTCAAGTTTCTCGTAAGGATTGAAAGCATAGAAGAGGATCGCACAGTAACAGAGACACAAAGAAAATAAATAAAACTAGCGCTTTTGTATGAAGACAGACATGCTTAGAGTGGGTATTGTAGGACTATAGAAGCCAGGCAGCTTTATATTGAGGAGAGCTCTGAATAGCAGTAAAAAACTGTAACATGCAGAAGTAAAAAATAAAGAACCACTGCATGGATTTTTTAATTGTTTATTTTAGTTGCTGTCTCTGCTTTTAATGTGAGAATGTGTCACAATGATACAGTCCCATTCTCCAGACAGATCATATTATTCTGAACCATCTAAGAACAAATAGCTACACATTTGACTAGAGAGTGAGTCTGTTTCCTCTGATTGTAGGAAGCTGAGAAAGACTTGAGGATTGTCCAGTTCGTAAATTACATGTAATTATCTCATAAGCAGAGTGCAGCTGAAATATTGTTTTAAATTTTAAACCAATATTTTAAAATTGAGAAGATACACCATGAAAATCTAGATTCATAGTTTCTCCTTTTAAAAAGGCATAGAAGATGTATTGCTATCAGATACCTACATGAGAATCAAATACTACAGCAAAGCCAAGCTACCTTCTCTGGGTAGTTCGTGACAAGTCCACAATGACACAGTCCCAGCGAGTGAGTCTTCTTAGAATAGGCACGGCTATCCTTGGAAACAGGTAAGCAGGAACATTTCAGTAATTTCGGCGGTAGGTGGAGAAATGAATCTATTGGAAAGGAAGAGGTCAGCCATAGGAAAACCTTGTATTGAAGGAATGATGATTTCATTTAACAGAATTGGAGCCAATGACAGCACAGTCATTTCTACATTTGGTGCTTAGAAATATGAAACCGGCCCTTGGAAGTGAAGTCAAACTGGAGAATGATCTGAGCATAGTACGCTTATTAATGGGGTAAAGGAAATGGGCCCATGAGTGTGAGAGATGGGCAAAACAAAATTTGAGATAAAAATTGGATTTGAAAGCAAGAAGTTGCTTTGATGACTACAAAAAAATAATTTTGTTATAGCTATAGGTTTGGGCTAAGATAATTTATTTAATTTTCTGTAAGAAAACCCTTGATATTTAATATTTCTAATATAGGGACATATAACGGGGGCAACAGAGGGAATTTGGGTACCTGAGACACTTGCACGACAAAAGAACTGCAGCGTCACCAGGGCCAGTCCTGATGGAGGGGACACTGGCACGCCTGTGCTACTGCAGCCACAGACCGCCTACAGCTGACTGGAGCCACATTTCCAAAGCTTCCTGTATTTGCAATGGCTCTGCACTGCCACTAAGGACGGAGCTCATTGTTCATGGGGATGTTTTCATGAAGTCTTCTCCATCTCATTGACGAGAAATGGGCTCCTTTCTTGGGGTTATCAGCACAGAGAAACACATAAACACCTGACCCTGGACAGACTACATCAACAGAAAGTTATTAGTTACCTATGTCACAGGGTGGGGGAGGAGGAAACTTCGAGCCATAGAGGGTCACACCGGGTTACAATCAACACACAGCCGCAGTAGAAGCAGCTTTGTAGTAACCGGAAGTTAGAGGGACCCTTGTTCCCACTGCAAGTGGTTGACTTGTTTAAATTACTATGGGGGCCGGTAGAGAACAGACCATGCCTCAAAGGGACAAGCAGGAATGATGTACGGTCCCCATGAAAAGGAAGCTGGTTTGCCAAGTGCACAGCAAGAAGAAGAGCACATCCTACACCCTGAGAGGCACTGCTACTTAGCCCAGATGCCATGAAGTACATATTACTGGGCCTTAATTTTTACATTTTATTCCACATGGAAGAATCAGAACATTGACAGGAAAATAGAAACGAATTACAGGCAGGTAATGATAGTGTTCAGAAAGGGAAAGAGTATACAAGCATGAATTAGTTGTTTGAAAAATTTGGCTATGAAAGAAGAAAACATAAAGGTGATGGCAGGAAAATGTCAAGTTCAGGAGGAAAGTCTCTGTCCCACTTGTGATAGGCATAAATAGAGCACATTTTTCTTGCTTGGCTTGCTCTGTGTCAGGAATCTTGCAACATGCTATGACTTAGAACATTTAAACCAGCTACTGCCAGGCTTGGTGGCGCACACCTGTAACCCTAGCACTCGGGAGGCTGAGGCAGGAGGATCAGTGTGAGTTCGAGACCAGCCTGGGCTACAAAAGTGAGCTCAAGGCCAGCCTCAACTGCATAGCGAGACCCTGTCTCAAAAAGACAAAAAAAAAAAAAAAAACCAGCTACAAAGCTGTGAGGTGGTCAGTACTTTGCAAGAAAACAGATTCTCCAAGGCTTTCATGTAATTACTAAGAGCAGCAGACCCTGACACAGGTATTTCTACCTAGCAATGGCCCTGGGGAGAGCTCTCTGCAGCCAAGTGAGCAGAGGACTGGCTGAGCAGAGAAAGAAGCTGATTTGAATACAATCTCAACACGGACCGTATTAGTAGGTAATCACATAAGGAAGTAAAGGAATTGCACCGTCCCTTCAGATTTATCCAAATCAAGAGGAGACTCTCGCATCTACAAATTCTTGAGCTGCAAATAGGCTGGCCCAAGGAGGAAATATAACCTTGAGTAAGAAAGCTCCCTTCAGTTTAAGACGATTTCTGGTGAGGGACTCCAAGTTTCCGGCCTCTGACATTCTCCCTGCAGGAGAGACCCTGTGCTGCTCTACGGAGTCCATTGCAAGGGACGGAAGGACTCGCCCGTGGTCACACAGTTAGCATTTCTGCAAGTGTCCAAATCCAAGCTTACCTTACCCAAGTGCTCAAGCGCAAGCCTGTCTAACTCCAAAATCTTAACACTCCCAAGTCATTCTACTGTGGTGGATGAGTAAGACGGAGATGCCCTTCAGGAAATGCAGTTAGGAAGTGACGCTGCACTTCAAGGTCCGCGCATAAGCCCCATCCAAGTTGATTCTGAGCAGCACGAGTTTATATCCTCACGTCCCATCTCAGGACATGGTCGCTTGCAGTTTCTTTTCCGTCCACCACTGCTTGCTTCCTCTAATTTTTTTTTTTTTTTTTTTTTGTCTTTTTGAGACAGGGTCTCGCTATGCAGTTGAGGCTGGTCCTGAGCTCACTTTTGTAGCCCAGGCTGGTCTCGAACTCGCACCAATCCTCCTGCCTCAGCCTCCCGAGTGCTGGGATTACAGGCATGCGCCACCACGCCCGGCTTGCTTCCTCTAATTATATGATGCTTATTATTCCAAGAACTTTTCCTAACACTTATAGGCATGATGATTTTGACAGTCTACTTTTTGAAATCATCCTTAACGTGCTTACTTGTCTCCAATGGTACCCAACTGCACCATAAAACATATTTATTTACCAAAGCCAAGCTTGCTGGCACACAACACCATAATCCCAGAACTCTGGGAGCCAGAGGTAGCAGGATCATAAATTTAAGCCACAGGGGGTTGGGAGAGAATAAATTCAAGCCACACATGGAGTTGACAGAGGATGCTCCATTTAAAAAAAAAAAAAAAATGATACTCGTTTTTCTGGTCGGTAATATAATAGCTATGAAGCATGTGTGTGTGCGTGTGTGTGTGTGTGTGTGTGCGTGTGTGTGTGTGTGTACATACTCCCTCCCAGTGAAATAAGTGAAAAAAAAAAAAATCACTGCCTTCAAACAATGTACCTGGATTGAGTTTGTGGGGTAGCTTGCTCTCTACAGAGAAGCAATTTAACCCTTGTGCTGTTTACCCTGACCTAGCGCCAACCTGGAGGAGGCAGGAGAAAATGCTCCTGAACTCTAGGTCTTCCTCACCTAAAACGTGAGAAACTTTTCTCCTCCCCAGAAGCGCAGATGCAAGCTTGAAAAGCCACAGAACAGTCTCGCCGGCTGCTTTCAGACAGCTTGAACTTGTGTGAGCCCCGCAATCTCCTGTGGCTAATTATCTCAGCGCGTTGTACTCACAGAAAGCTTCCCCTCTGGTTCCGCACCCACAGTCCACTTTTGCGGATTATGCAACAAAGAAACAGGAAAGTCAGCCAGCTTTTCAAGATCAGGAAAACAGATGAAGGGGTTAGCTACACAACTTCCTCATTTCCAGGAACTGAGCTCCTACTGCTAGGCTCAGTCTGCCCAGAAATACGGGGCCTCCGTCCAAGGGCGATGGCGATGCTGCTCTTACAGACAGCATCACTGACAACGCCTTCATTATTTTTATTTATCAGTCTCTCTGTGAATTCATCATACTAGCAGCTTATTTTATACTAGTCTCTTGATTCTGGTTACTGAATTTGCTCATTATGCTAAGTGTTCTCATAAACTTAAATTCCAAACACACAACACATCTGATAGTCAAATCTTGAACCTTATGAGTTAACCTGGAAATGCAAATGGGGGAGTACCGTGGGAGCTCACCCACTGAAAACACCCTTGACAGTGTCTGGTGTAGCACACAGAGCCGTCTGAAACCCCAAGTTACCAAGAAACTAAATTACAAGTCATTGTGGAACGGACTCTATCAGCTCATCCACTGAATGAGTCTACCTTAAAGCAGCCTAGGCAGAAGCAGGTTCTAGTGACAATAAGAAGGCATACTTTAGATGGGTCAGAAAACATTAAGTTGATTATCAGCCTAGTTCAAATGAACAGAAATCATCATGTGCTTAAGGTTTCTTTATTCAGTACCGCACTCTGCCCCATCCACCAAAGACCACTCTAAACTCTTCACACGCTTGGCACTAGTTTCCCTCTCTGTGGTTTCAGTTAGTTACCCAGGCTGAGCTTCAGTCTGAAAACATGACATGAAAAAAAATTCTAGGAGAAGCAATTCACAACTGTTACCTTCCACATCCTGCTGAGTTCCAGGATGAAATCTACTGGCACCCTGCTCCAAGTCACCTAGGGATGTGGATCATCACAGATGATACACATGTCCTGTTGCTAGTCACCTAATTGCATCTTGACCACTGTATATCACAGTGTTTATGTTCAAATACCCATGATTTTACTTAATAATGGCCCTAAGGGGCAGTAGAATGATGCTGAAAATTCAGATGTGCCAGAGAAAAGCTATAAAGTGTTGCCTTTCAGTCAAAGGTAAAAGATGACTTTGCAATCTGGTAAGAAAAGTGTGCATGGGGAGGTGGCCAGCATCTACTATAGGAAATAATTAATCCACACAATTAGAAAGGAGAAAAAGCTTGGATGAATTTGCTGTCACATCCCAAAGTGTAAAGGTTATAGTAACAACATATGGGAAGCGCTCAGATAAAACAGAAAAGGCCTTAGGTTTGCAAGTAGAAAATATGAACAGAAAGCATCTCATAGCTGCCAGCAAATTGCCTCTGAGAGTGCCGGGCCTGTGGAGAGTCTTTAGTGAAGGATGCCTTGGGGGAAGTGATAGAAGGCACACCTTCAAATGAGGGCTTGTTAGCCAGGCTTGGGAATCACTTCAGAGTCAGAATATAAAATGATTAGATAGGGGCTACATCTCCCAGTGAAGAGTTAAGTAACTCAGTTAAGGAGAAAAGGTACCACCCAAAGGAGGACTTCCATTGCAATGAAGCTAGGTCCTTCTGGTAGAAGATGGACCTTTCCATGAACCTGTAAATAATGCACAAGGGGACAAAACATGACAGGACAGACTAACTCTGGTACTCAGTGACCAGAGTCAAGGACAGACAGATTAGGATGAGTGCCAACACCATGTGGCAAATGGTACAAACCAGGCGAACTGTACAGAGCAAAAACTCACATGATATCAAAAACAAAGATTATTCCTATATTTCTGGCAACATAATTAGAAATTTGTCAGAAACCATTTTGTTTATAGAATGGTCAAACCAGTGCTTCTTCAAAAGTGAATTTAAAAGATTAGAAAAACAGATAGAATTTAACCCTACTATCAAAAAGCATTATACCTAGCTATCCTAAAACTGTTTGGTATGAAAATGAAAATGTTGAGCTGGCATATTTACCTCCTAAATACAAGTTCATGACTTTAGCCCCTTATGGAGGAATAATTTGGTTTCAAGATGACATCTAAACCGGGCATGGTGGTGCATGCCTGTAATCCCAGCACTCGGGAGGCTGAGGCAGGAGGATCAGTGCGAGTTCGAGACCAGCCTGGGCTACAAAAGTGAGCTCAAGGCCAGCCTCAACTGCATAGAGAGACCCTGTCTCAAAAAGACAAAAAAAAAAAAAAAGTGGTGTCTATCTGTATGATATTTGCGAGCATTCTGTTAGGAATCAATAAAGATCTCAATGTGTACATAATGTAATTCTAAAAGCCAGTCCCTATTGTTGAGGCAATGGTATTCATCAAAGCTGTAGCGGATGAATTAAAATCAGAACTTGTAAATCCCCACTGGAAGAATTACACAGGAAATTCACAAATGATTCTAGATGCTTCCTGGAGATTGGTGGACAAGTCAGGAAAGCCTTTCATGAAGCTAAATAAGGTGGTGGGAAATGGATTTGCTAGCATGCTTGATGAAAGAGATGGACAAACCGCCATCAGGAAATAATAACAAATGAAGAATAAGAAGGACTCATTGAGTCATTTTCAGAAGAAGAGAAAGATTCAGAAGAAACTGCAGCAGAACTCATCATGTGGGCACTGCTAAATCTTGCCATGTAAGTTCAAATAGCACAGGCCTGACAAGACACAAGCATGGAATACAGGCCCCAGTTGGAATCTAGCATTAAAGCCACTCCATCAGTGAAGGATTACAGCTTTGGCCAGAACGTTTTATGAGTTAAAAAAAAAAAAAAAAAAGACAATGTCTTAGTTACTTTTCTCTCATCACTGGGACACATGATGAGTTCTGCTGCAGTTTCTTCCGCATCTTTCTCTTCCTCTGATCCCATCAGGGGCCTGAAGGAAGCTGTGGCCTGAAGGCAGAGGCACTGCTAGTTCACCTGGGCTCCTAGCCGGTCCAGGTAGCTCTGGACTTCCTGGATACACAACTGCACCACAGGAGCACAGGTGGGACGCATTGCACAGCCTCCAGCAGACCTCCCACTCCAGACTAGGATAGAAAGAACCTGGAGCAGGTGGCAGGAGCTGGTGACTCTATCCCAGACCCTGGGCAGCACTATCTCCTAAGCTTCCTGCAGGTGAGTGGCATCCCCCTGCCCCACTTGGTCACAATTAGTGATTTGTTTACCTCAGTCTGCGTGATCTGATACCACAAAGTTTTCTTTTTCTTATGGGATAGAGTGGCCATTCACAGACATCCTATGCTTGGCCAGTGTCAGAAGTTTGTTATACTCTGTTTCATTGATCTGTATCTCACTGTAAGTCACAAACTAATTGTTTTTCTTTAGCTTCCTGCCCCAAACAACAGAACAGCCTGTGTATGAGGAAAAGAATACCCATAATTATTGTATTTCAATAACTATAATAAGAGTTTCAAGAGCCAGCCAGAGAGTTCAGTGGACTAAAGTTTAGGCAGAGTGTAGTGGCTGGGATATGACCCCTGGTGTGCTGTGCCAGTCCCCATATCCCCAGGGCACTGAGACTGGGACTGAGACTAGGCATGGTGGAGCACCTGTAATCCCAGCCTTTGGGAGACTGAAAACAGGAGGATCACTACCTAGTCTAATCTACATGGTAAGACCCTGTAGATTCTTGTAGATCCTTCCTAAATACATAAAATAATAATGATTATTATTATTTCTTAAGCCTCCCAAGAGCTGGGATTACAGGTGTGCACCACCCCCAGTCTCAGTTGCCATCTCAGGATGCCCCAGAGGTAGGGCTGGTATGGCAGGCCTGCGGATTGAACCCCCAGCCCCTGAGCATGCTTACAGGCGATTTAATCATAGAGCTATTTGGCCAACCCAGAATGTCAAAGTTTATGCAGAAATATTTGCAAATTTTGTTCTTGATTTCAAATTGTGAATTTTCTGTCCCTCAGTGTTGTTTGAAAAGTGCAGATTTTAGGAAATAAACTGAATTGCCCTAAGTTGTTTGCATTTTTGATTAATATATTATGTATTTTAAAAGGTAAACTCTACCTTCTTTACAAAAGGCACATAGACAGAAAGAAGTGACATGTAATAATGTCTCACTTTAATAGATTGTCTGAATTACAATTCCAAAATATTTTTCATATTTTATCCACCTTAAATAAACCACTTCTATGAGAGAGACATTAAAATGAAGAAAATTTCCTATTTACTTTCTTTCAGTTGTTGAGTGAACTGTTCATCCCAACTGTTGAGAAAACAGAAGAAATAGATGAATATCTCCATCTAGAGCCTGCTTAGGAAAAATGTAATTGCTGTAAAGAGATCATTCTGAATTCTTAAGGCAGGCTACAGTACGGACGGCTTATCAGTGTGTGAGCAGGAAACAAGGACCTGACTAACCTTGACTTGAGATGGACTCTGTGATCGGTTTTATCGCCCCCAAGACACCAGTTTCATTTCTATCAATGTGTCACGAGATGCCTGGGTACAAATTAATTCAATTCTTTTTTTGCTGAAATGAACCCAATAAAGCTCTAACTTCTTTCAGTGCCCAAGATCATCCCAATATAAACAGCAAATAAGTAATTTGGAGTGTAGACAGGAAGTTTCCTCAGAAAAAAAATGAGCAAAGGCTGTAGTGGGAAGTAAAGAAGTGCTTATGCCGCTCATGCAGTTCTAGAAAAGCATCCTTAACACGTCAATGAATCATAAAGGGAACTTTTTAGCCAGGCATGGTGACACACACTTGCAATCCCAGCCTAGGGTGGCTGGGACAGGAGGATCATTGAGAGTTTGAGGCCAGCCTGGGCTACAATTACGGCAATCTGAACTGTATAGTGAGACCCTGCCTCAAAATAAATACATACATACATACATGTATATATATACATACATACATACATACATACATACATACATACATGGAAATTTTGGTTTTTACTATCTTTTTAAATTTACTATCTTTTTAAATAGGAAACATGGCAGGAGCAAAATCATGCGCTTATATGCACAAGATGCCTAAGAATCACCAAAATATTTTTCACACTGAGGATAGCAATGGATAACACTAAAATTATGCTTGGAGTACCTGTCATTCTTGTCTTTTAGAGTTGTGCTATTTCTAATGGGACTTCAGTTACTGCTACACTCTCTCTCAAATAAATGATTGGTTTACAAAATTTAAAAAAAGGATTTGATGATAAAAATATGTGATGCAACAACTATCATTAATTTGTTTTATATTTTAAAATAATAAATATATTTGTCTTTGAGAGATTTTTATTTTAATTACTCAAACACTTATTTCATCTCCTCTGACATTTTGCTCCATTATTTGATCATTTTCTATCCATTTATTTCTATTTTATTCCATTTCCTTAATCACTTCACCCCTCCCTGCAGTTCACTGTCAAGATTTCTACAGTTCTTTTATTTGATATGCCAGTTTGTATTAACATTCCCTGCTACTTCCTCTTCTCAGAAGTTCTCTCTTCCTTTGGTTCTTATGGCTCTTAACTGTTCTACGTCTGCCAATGATCTATCTATATCTCTTTAACACAATATTTCCATTCGCAACAACTCAGACATCCCCATACCCAGCTCTTACACTCATCATGCCTGAGGACCTGGTCCAGCCACCTGAAGGCCACGCATATTAACATGGAACTATCCAGAACTGCCAGACTATGTAAATCCATTAATAAGGCTTTTAATTAATGACTAACACCCCTCAGACAAGACAACCCATGGGAACATGTTTCCCAGAATGTAATATTGAAGTTAATTCCGTATTCGGCTGCTCGCAAGTACAGCTTGCTGGATAACATGCACATACTTGCATTTCTCTCCCTCTATGTCTCCCTCACTTCCCTTCTAGTACTTCCTAGAATTACTCACTCAATACATTGTTTGAACTCAAACTTAGTTGTTTTGGTTTGCTTCTTAGGCAATTTTAAAAAATTCTAATTCTGGCCGGGCATGGTGGTGCATGCCTGTAATCCCAGCACTCAGGAGGCTGAGGCAAGAGGATCGGTGCGAGTTCGAGACCAGCCTGGGCTACCAAAGTGAGCTCAAGGCCAGCCTGAACTGCACATTGAAACCCTGTCTCAAAAAGGCAAAAAAAAATTCTAATTCTATAATTCCTTTTGTATTGCTATATTCAGTATTTGTTTTTCCCCTCATTGAGATTTTATTCTTCAAACTTTTTTAAATATGAACGATTCTTAGGTCTCCATACTCATAGAGTACATCCATCTATAAAGGTTGATGACCCTCAATCCAGTTTCTCTACATTTACTGTAAATTTCAAGAAGAAGCTTCACCAGGATGTTCTTTTCTCACACAAAATTATGAAATCTTTGGGACTGACCTGGACTGATTGGCTGATAGATTCTAAAATAAATACTTATCATATTGCATATAGCATATATGACTACTTAAATTGATTAGAAGGTGAGAATGTAGAATAAAGTTTCAATTTATGATATACAATTGTTTTTTTCAATTTAATAAATGTTTATTGGCTACCTCTGGTAGTCCCATGTTCAAAATATTATGCTAGGGACAGTACAAAATACATCCACAGAAATACAGCCTCCCCCTTACACATAAAATACAATCTATGAGAATTATGAATTCTTGGAAAAGGATTTACCAAGATCATATATAAAGATATGCAAAGTACTTTGACAGTTGATAAAAAATTATAGGAAAAAAGCAAAAGCATATTCATAGAAACGAAATCCCTAAAGGTAGTATTTTAAAGATAGGCAGGATTTTTAAAATTGAAATTCATTTAGTTAAATAGATATAACTTTTTTTCTAATTAACTAATTTTAATAAGAAATATCAACATGATAGTTTGACAACACATCAGTAGTACATTTGCAACAATTGACACACTGCATATTGTCCTCACAATAGTAATACAGAGCACAGGGTGTGAGCATGACACACCTTCCAATTGATATTGGTAAGGAAAAAAAAAAACAAAAGAAAAAAATTCTTTTCTTTGAACTAAGAGGAAACAGATGCATACACAGCACAATGTTCCACAATTTCAGTGGGCCACCAGTGAAACTGGCAACATTGGAGGCTGTTGATCCAAGCCTCCTACACCCCATCACACCAATCTAGCTCTGTGTTTCATGCCTTGTAATTAAGCTTTTCCACTGGGTGATCAAGGGCAAGATAAAGCAAGACCTGTATAACAAAACATTCATCTTTTGTATCTTCCAAGGTCGAATCTCCTCAGGATTAACTTTGGAACCATGTACAGAGCTTTGTAGAACTGTTGTCAGTGTATTCTGTACTTAGGTAATAAACTTAGGTAATAAAACTTTTTTATGTTCCAATTGATTCTATTGGCAAGTTTAAATATTTTAACCTTAACAGCTAAAAAAATAATACTTGATAGTATTATTTTGTGTTATCCTTTCAGATAACCGATGTGTTGATTACATTTCTTTCTACTGTAACAAATGCCAGGCAACCCAAACTCACAATATTTTAAATTATTCTTCTTGGCTCTTTCCTCTTGATTCGCAACACAGATATCACTGGAAGGCCACCAAGAACAGTGTCATGGCTTCAACATTAGACTGCCTTGAAATTCCTTCCACAAGCTTAGTTAGTATGTCACCTTTAATCTTAGTCTCAGGCAGTCTCTGCACAGGAGCAAAATGCGACAAATTTTCTACCAAAGGATAACACTCATGACCTGGAGCCCAATATCCAGTTCAGTCTTTCCTAAAAGAAACCTCCCAAACCTGGTCTTTACCAGAAAGATTTCTATCAGCCCTCTGGTCTTCTGAACTCTGGACAAAATCTCCCATATAGTACAGATTAAGTGTTCTAGCTCTGCTTTTTTGGATAGCATCTCCAAACATTTCCTAATTCTTTCCATCCATACAAGCCAGTTCCAAAGGCCCTTGAGCCACAGCACCTGGTACTAATCGCAGCAAAAACCCCACTTCTCTGATACCATATTCAGTCTTATTATTGTTCTCTCATTGCTGAAACAAAATACCCAGCAGCCCAAGTTAAAAGGGGAAATGTCTATGTAGTTAGTTCTCAATTCACAGAGGTTTCAGTCTATAGTCTGCTGACTCCAAAGTAGAGTGGCTTGACTGAGGAGAAATAGTTCATGTGGCAGAAGACGGCAAAAGCAAACAGAAAGGAAGAAGAAGTGAGCCTCTTTCTGCCCCCTATATTATATTGCAGGCCACCTGCTCTAGGGCAGGTATAGCACTCAAACTCTTAATCCCAGCATTAGACCATGAATGAATAATAAACTCTTAGTTCAACCACCTCTGAAAAGCCCACCATTATGACACGAGGCTTTGGGGGACATCCAGATACAAACCATAACCATCAGTTATTCAAAAATTTATCCTTATTAATTTAGGCCAATTTGTCCCATTTTCATATCTTCCAGCCATCTGGAACCATATTTCATATGTTTAAAACAAATGGAAGCATCAGCAAGAACTCTCCTTTGCATTTAGCAAGTGGCAGGCTGCCAGAGAGAATACCCAGATTAACAACTGACATTTAAATAGCTATTTGCTCAATGCCAATTAAATATTTCATATATAAGAACCTGGGCTGTGAGCAATAAATTAGGTACTTTTTTTGCCATGAGTCCTTTCAACAAGCATCCTCTAAAAAAGCAGACTGTTAGCTCTCATTGCCATGAGAGTCGCCTGCCTTATTTCATAGGTGAAGAAGCCACACTCTAGGAAAATGTGGAAGCGTTTTATAGACCACAGCACAGGTGGTCAGCTGAAACCATGGACTTGTGGTTTCTATGCAGACTTTCTCTGCATTACTCCTATCTTACCTCAAAATGGTAATGTCAAAGATATGAAATAACAGCTCTGCCTGCCTTGAATTTATAAGGCGATATCTGTAGAACTACAAAAAAATTCAGAGGTGAAAGAGGTGTTGGAGACAGCTAAATGCAGTCAGTTTTCCTGATAATTATCTCTATCCCCTAAGTCCCTGTTTATAATGATCTGGTTTCTGGTCCAACATGTGCAGAGATTGGAGTCATTATCCTCATCTCTCTAGCAGTGAGGAGACCAAACAAACCGAAAAATCAATAATTCTCCCCACATCTATCAGAAATTGGGATCACAGGGTACTTTTACCGCCCTGAAAACATAGAGTGGGCTAAGTAGAGGGTTCATTATCAGAGCCTGATAGGAATATTTAAATGGGAACTGATTTGAATGCTAGAAAATAAACATTGACTGATTTCAGAGGGAAAAAAAATGCTTTTTTTGAATTTTAACTCCAAAACCTCCAGTAAATTCTCCTTATGAACAGCAGAGAAATACAATTAAAATGGCTATAAAAAGAATCAGTGAGCTAGCCGGGCATGGTGGCTCACGCCTGTAATCCCAACACTCGGGAGGCTGAGGCAGGAGGATTAGTGCGAGTTCAAGACCAGCCTGGGCTACAAAAGTGAGCTCAAGGCCAGCCTTAACTGCATAGCGAGACCCTGTCTCAAAAAGATAAAAAAAAAAAAAGAATCAGTGAGCTGGAAAGTATGCTGAAAGACATTTTCCAAGCAGAAAAACCAAACCAAAAAAATTTAAGTGAAACAAAGATTCCAAGGTAAAACATGTATATTATGGGAATATCAGAAAGAGAAGAAAGACAGAAAGAAGTAAGATTTTTAAAAAATTATATATTGGAAGCAATGATGGATGAGATTTTCTCTAAATTAATGATCAACACCGAACTTCAGGTCCAGAAAGCTCTGAATTCAAGCCGGATGAAAATCAAAATATTGAGCCAGCAAGATAGCCTAGTGGACTAAGTGGCTGCTTTGGCAAGCACAGGGGCCAAGATTCAATTCCCAGTTCTGCATGCTGCACCAGCCCTCCCCTCCCACCCCAGGGCATGTTGAGCTGGCCAACGTGTCCAGGAGCGGGGACACACGCCTGTAACCCCAATACTGAGAAAGCTGAAAACAGGAGGATCACTACAAGCCCAAACTGTGCAGTGAAACCTTGTACCAAATAAACAAATCAAAAAAAAAGAAAAGAAAATCAAAACTCTACACATAAGTATATTGCATTCCAAATGTAATACATAAAAAAAAAAAAAAAATGCTGAAAGAAGCAAAAAAAAGAAAATAGACCCACCACATCTGTAATGGAACTAAGATCAGAATTAGAGTCCATTTCTTTGTTTTATTTTATTTTTTGTCTTTTGAAGACAGAATCCCACTATGCAGTTCAGGCTGGCCTTGAGCTCACTTTTGTACCCCAGGATGGTCTTGAACTCACAATGATCCTTCTGCCTCAGCCTCACAAGTGCTAGGATTGCAGGTGTGTGTGACCACGCACAGATTAGAGTGAATTTCTTACCTCAGTTATGTAAACAAGAAAATAGACAGTGAAGTGAAATATTCAAAGCATTGAAAGTTGGCAACAGGCCCAGGGAGATAGTTCAGTAGAAAAAGTGCTTGCCTGAGAAGCGCAAGGTCCTAAGTTCAATCCCAGGTATCTCAAAAAGAGAGAGAGAGAGAGAGAGAAAGAGAGAGAGAGAGAGAGAGAAGAGAGGGAGAGAGAGAAGAGAGGAGGCAACAAAATCTACAATTTTTAAAAATGAAGCAAAAATACTTTCTTGACATAAAATATGAAAACAAAATAGCTTATTTATGAAGAAATAACAATTTACTATTGCAAGAAATAATAAAAACTTTTCTTCAGAGAGCAGTGAAGAATGAAAGTAAATGACTTTTTTCTCTCTTAAAATGAGCTAACAGATAATAATTTCTTGAAATTGATAATAAGAGAAGCAATGTGTTGAATGATTATAGCTTGTGAATAAGCAGAATGAATGGACAACAATGTAATAAAGAATGGGAAACATAAGCTTGGGATTCCCATTTTGAAATATCTGAAAGACCAATGGAGCCATACAGTGCTTTTTGAAAGTGAGCTTAAATTAGTTTTAAAGTCCATTACAAACTCTAGAGCAATTACTAAAATGATTTAGAAGGAAGTGTGATTGATACATCAAAAGAAGATAGAAAGTGGAAGCATTTGCAATACTCATTAAACCAGAGGAGGAAGGCAAAGAATGAGTGACAAGAAGAAGAAACAAAGAGGAACAATGAGCAGAAAGCTGCTAGAATTATAACAGATGCCAACTCAAGCATAACAGTCATTAATTTGAATATGAATCATTGAAAGACAGAAAATGCCAGGTGAGCTAAACACTTGTGCGCATGCACACACACTCGAGACCCAACTGTATGCTGACTATGCGAAACCCACCTTTGCTCATAGAATGACTCAAATTGAAGGAATGAACAGAAATAAAGTGTGCTGATGCCTATCAAGCGGGAGTAGCTGTAGCACCCTCAGACAAAGCCAACTATTAATCAAGGAAAATGACCAAGGATAAAGGGATACATTAAGTGGTGCAAAAGGGTTCCAATCACCAAAAATGACCTAACAGTCCTTCAAGTATATGTCCCCAAGATGGAGCATCAAAGGAGATGAAATAAAAACGAATACAACTCAAAATAGACAAATCCATTGCCACAATAGAAGACTGATCCGGCAGACAAATTGGCCAAATGGAACACACTGGCATGGACAAGAAACTGAATCTAATTGGCACATACAGAATACTTCACCCAGCAGCAGAGTACACAGTCTTCTGATACTCACTAGAAAGTCATCAAGAATAGCCACATTCTGGACCACATCACACACTTTCATAAATTTTAGAGAACAGAAATCATACAAAGCATGTGCTCAGATCATAAGGAAACTAAGAAATCCGTAGCAGGAAGAGAACAAAGAAAATTCCCCAATATCTGAAATTAAACACCCCACTTCTAAATAACACACGGAAGAAACCTTGACATTAACACATATATTTCAAAATAAAGCAAACTCAGTGTACAGTATATTGAAATTTAAGGGATGCAGTGAAAGAAGTACTTAGAAGAGAACGAATTGTGCTGAATACACATATTAGAAAAGGAAAAGATCTAAAAAGCAATCATCAAACCGCTTTTAGGAAACCAAGTGGGAGAAAGGAAAAGCATGTTAAATCCAAATGAGCAAAAGAAATTAGAAAAGTTCAGACAGAAATCAGTGAAAACTGAGTGCACTGTAACAAATGCCCTTCTAAAAGAGAGGACTTGAGTTCTGAGGAATGAAAGGGCAGTCAGATATACAAAAAAGAAGGCTTGGTGTAGAGGTGTATTCAAAGCCTGTAGTCACCAGAGGCCACAGTAGGCAAGGAGCACATGTTCTGGGAGAGCCCACAGAGAATTGATCTCTAGTAAAATCTTGATTTTGGAGGGAGTTTTTTCTTTTTGTTTTTATTTTGCCATACCAGGGATTCAACTCAGGACCCTGCAACTCTCCAGGCAAGTGCTTATTCTGTTGGGCTATCTCCCCGGCCCTTGATTTTGGAGTTTAGACCCCATCAAACTGTGACCAAATCAATTTCTGCCCCTTTAAGTCACAAAATGTGTGGTGAGTTGCGTGGTAAGTAACACAGTATTCAAGACATAGTTGGTTGCACAAAATTAACAAAAAGAATACTATGCAGTTAGCTAAATACTAGCTAATGACATCAAGCTGCCCAGGATCATTTAACTGAATTGTCAGCCTAAGTGACCAATACTATCCATGTCAGCTTAGTCTAGAAATCTTAAGTGATTTTGATTTTTGCTTTTGTTTTTGTTTGCGTTTTTTTTTTAATTGACAAGCTTTGATAAACATGCTTTCTTTAAAAAATTATATTGATGAACTGAACTGGCTCATGGAAATCTCACCTTCTTGCTCAAATCTAGTCAAACCACACATACTGTTTATAATAGGCTTGAGTATGAAGAAAGGAGGGTAGATTTATGTAGAGCTACATCAATTGTGAAAGGCATTGTCAGCCACCTCAAATAAATTAACCTGCGTAGCTCCTTATCTGCAGCTCCATATTAATATATTTGTACCTGCCTGCTGTACTACATAGTCACATATTTGAAAATCCTTGAGACAAAAGAAAAATCACCAAATTCTGTTTTCCTTCCCTTTCCCAGCATCAAAATTTTTGTGCTCAGAATTTTCAAGGCTTCCACTGTTCTATTCTTATTGAATTATTGTCACGCTTCAACGTCCAGCCGAAAGCCACGGATATTCTGACATTCATACAGGTTTTTCTGCTTGTCTGTGCATGTTAATGAGATCTCTTCTAAGAATGCAGTTTATCCCACGTTGAAGTGCATGTAATCGCTAGCTGTATAACTTACCTCCCAGGCCAGAGACTTTCGACCTGGGCCTGAAGGTGCACTAGAGGGAGGTCAACCCAAAAGCCTGTTTCCAACTCATCAATCAATGTGCATCTCTCTCCCAAAAATTCTGATGTAATACCTGCTATGCAGATGCAGCTTCCCATTTAGGTTCTGTACATCACCTTCCATCCCATGCCTTACTTTGTGTTCTAGTAGACATCAAGAGAATAAAAGTATAAATCCAGTGACTTTAAAGAATGTTGAAAGCCAGCAATACAACACAGCTCACAGCACCTGCCTGGCAAGTAAGAGGCCCTGAGTTTGACCCCCAGTTTCATTTCTTTTTATCTCAGTGTAATACCTGTGTTGTTTAGGTCATATATACCTTTAGCGATCCTATGAAAGTATAGATCCATATTTTTATATAAAATACACACAGAAATTCCCTTACAACTTCAGGGGATGTATAACCTCTTGAAAAGTCATCCTTGAACCCTCTAATTATTCACGGGGTTCATGTTAAGAGCCCTAAATTAGAGTATAATGCAAAAGGGCACTCAACAAATATTTTAATTAGTTAACTAATTAACCAATGACAATCCCCTAATGTAGCATATTTCTAGACTTTAAACTGATATTAAGAAAAGTACCTGAAAAAGAAACAAGAGGATGCTATGTTTTCCTATAAGCAGTACCTTGCTACTTCTGCTTATGACCAATGATAGAGTGAACTGATTTATAAATTCAAAACAAAGGAAAAGAAAAAGATACAGGAAGCTATTACAGCTATGTCAACTTTATTTCTTTTGAAAAATAGTAAAAACCAAAATGACTTGTCTGCCATGCTGAAAACACAGATGTTCCACTGTTCTTCAGTCATTGCCTCCGTGTTCCCAAGGGAAATAAAAATACAATAGTCCAAGCAAAATTACTTCATTTAGTTAAATGAGATTCTTTTCAAATAGCATTGAACTTTCCTGGTTGGTTTGACAAGGCTTCATAGAGCTAAAAAAAAGCCTTAACCCCTCCCCCCCCCAAAAAAAAAACCCAAATGAATATAGAACTGAGATTTAAAACCACCTCATTGGCTTTGTTCAGTATTTTTCCAACAGACCAACCAAATTCCAAACCATCTGATCCAATTCTTAGCATACTAAAGCTAAAAGACCCTTTTAGGGTCAAAGATGGAGGACAAACATGACCTGGACTTATGGACATAAGATAATGTCCAAGCATCCTTTCCTTGGCAAGTTGTAGGAGTCTCTTTGGCTTCCTAAGTCCTTCTTTCTAAGTCAAAGCCTTTGAAGCCATTTCCTAACCACTTGTAGTGGAAGAGTGAAAGAAGAGAAGATGGCACAGAAATGAATATCAAAACAGTTTCAGAGAGGAGAGCTCCAACATACTGGTTCAGAACAGTAACTTTTCCCTTCACCATGTGACAAATTCTCCCCTTACCACATAACAAGTTCCACCACAGCTCACCTGGCCCAGGGCCTCCTCTTGACCATGTAATGAGGCAGACCATGTATTTAGAGAGGAAACTGGAGTCTGATCATTGCCAAATCCCTACCTAATTACCTGTCTCAAGACTAGGACAAAATATCCCCTACACAACAGGAGACTTTTATTATGGTTCATGTTTTCCATCCATAGTTACTGGTTCCAAGTCAAGGAAGGAATGGTGAAAGGAAACAGAAATCTGCTCCTGCTATTGCAATGAGTGAAGAGAGTCAGGGATGGAGCTAAGAAGACAGATGCTTCTGTGTCCTACCCACAGTGACCTAGCTCTTCCTACAAAACTTCACCTCCTCACATCAAGTTCACTATAATACCCCCATCATCCAATCACCCTTCAAATATATGAGGCTTTGGAGTCATTTTAGATCTAGTTGGGATCGAATTCCAGGTACTTGGATAAGCAGCCCGGTGCTCTCTGTATCTTACTGCAAATTTTGATATTAATCATTTTATCATTACAAGAGATGAGACACATCATTATTTTGGAAATAATAATCATTTCAACTGAAACACTTTATGTTCAGTTGAATATCCCTTAGGCTATGACTCACTCCTTTGCACTCTACAGATCTGGGTTTTTCAATTTGTAAGCAGCATCATATTTTCCACCTATCAGAAGTAAACTTGTAAAGGGCAGTATTTAAATATGATTCATCTTAGAGTATTTATTCATCTTACTGATATTTTGTATGCACTTAGAGATGAATAAAAATGTTAAGTAGGAGTGGGCATACGAAGCATAAGAAAGCTGAACAAAACAAAATTTTTCACAGTATTTTACAAGCCTAATTAATTGCCTTAGCTGAATTCTTTTCAAATGAGTACTACAGCAGATATTTACATATTTTATGTCATATACACATTGAAAACCTGCTTCAGAAAGTAGTTAAATGCAGCAAGTTATAGCTCTCATGCTAAATATTTGGCATCCAGATTTTAGACTAAAATCTATTTCCGTTAAGGATATATATCCTCAAGATAGAAGAGAAAGAGAGGCAAAGAAACAAAGAACAACAAATGCCAGCTTCTGCTTTTACAATGAACATCTGAGCTACGTTACAGACATCTTCCGTAGCCTTTGGACAGAAGTTCACTTTTACACATGCATGCCCTTGCGGAGAAAAAACAAAATCAAACGGATATAAACAGCACGGAAAGTAAAAGTGAGATGTCTCCCTCCTTTATCCCAGAGGAATGCCATTTGAGGAAAGCACAGATAATTCCCATTGTTTGTGACTGCTACTCCTGCTTTTCCAATAAGAGTTATTCATACCTGCCACACAAAGGCAGCCAGTTAGGCAAAACTCACCTTTCGTCCACAGCTTTGAAGATAAGATAGGGTTTACCAGGGCGTTTCTCACCTCCTTTGGGCCACGGTCTCCTAAGTAAACCCAGGGTCAGCCATGGCCAGGCATTCAACATTAAATAGATGGCTCACGAATAAGTTATGCACCATGCTAAGAAATACTATTTTATTGTACAGTTAGACTTCTGTCTGTGCTCACAAAATTAATCTAGACTTTATTCATGAGAAGAATAAATGGAAGATGACAAAGGGTTGCTCTCCCTGAATGCCATAATTCTCAGTCACTGCCTCCATTTTGGGCCTCCTCCATCCCCACAACTGCAAACCTCCACAAACATTACACACATACCACATTGGACAGTTATCAGCCGAACGCTTCTGCCTCCCTAGAAAACTCTTACAAAGTCATTTGAATGTCCAAAGCAGTGATTTCTGTTTTTCCTTATAAACACAATGACTCATGGAAATGACACATGGCTAGAAGGTAGTTCAGTTAGGTATCTTCTGGGTCTACAGTCATGGGCTGGGGGTTCCGCAAGCCATCTTGTCTACCTCAGCAAGAATCTCCCTCACTTAGTTTCCTGCCAGCCCTAAGTTTCCTACTCAGAAATCGTAATGTGGTGGCACAAGCAAAGTGTGACTCCCCTCCAACCAGGCACAAGGGACAAACTGCCACAATCACTGCAAATGGTCCAGGAGATATTTTCTTTGAGAGTTGGTTTTATTGTTGGACTCCAAAATGCATCTGAGTGAGCTCAGTTTTGCCACTCAAGCTTCTCAGCCAACTGCAGCCTTGGCAGTTCTACAACACAGCTTTAAGACCAGCTGTAAATTATTGCTGTGCTTTTTGTCATGGGTATCTAAGCAAAGCGATGTGACATATTTTCTAAGCTACTTAAACATTTCCTTATACAGTGGCTAAGTGTTAGTGCCCATTTGAAAACCACTTCAGTGCCCATCATGGCTGCCCTAAAAATCAGTGCTGCTAATCTCACATAATTGCTGACCATGCTGTAACAGCACCAAGGTAAACATCTGTTGAGTGGAGAGAACATCAACAGCATTTTTCCCGAGTCGGGCACACCTGCACACCTTCTTGCCTCTCAGCTGACCAATTTAAAATGTAAATCACTAGCAGTCAGAAGAAGCAGACTTTTGTCACCAGATGCCACCTGCCACATTCCAAGGGTCCATCTGCCACATTCAATACCTCGATCCAGCTACTTCATAAAATGCTCCACCAAGAGCCTTTGAATTGCTCTGTGTACTGTCCTATTAGTAAGTCCATTTCACAGGCAACCACACTTGTGAACATGTCAGTACCTGGTATGTCAGTCATTTCCCTTACCTGCCAGGACTAATGACCAATGTGTGAATATTTGTTTCCACTCTTCAGACCCAAGTAAACAATTGCAGATCTCATGAAAGTGTAAAGTCCTCTTGGTGCCAAAGCAAAAAGGAGGAAGGAAACACACAAACTTCTGTACACTTGACACCAGGCAGGCATAATCTTTTCTTCAACAATCTTTGTTGTTTAAGGAAAGATAGACACTATCAACATTAGGAGATGCCATAAAGAAAATCTTTCTATCAGTCACCTGGTCTCAAACTCACCACAATCCTCCTGCTTCAAGTTCCCAAGTGCTGGGATTACAGACATGCACCACCATACCTTACACAGAGTGGATTTTAGATGTCACCACTTCCTGATCTAAGTCCCACAAGGTCTTCATTCCACTCAAGTCACACAAATCATTTTCAAACTCTGTCAACAATTTAATGTCACATTCTGTGCTCAGTGTGCTGGTGGGTGAGAGAGGACATAGGTGTTTCTTGGGCAGGTGCTTCTATAGATTCTAATTGATATTAGACCCTCTTTCGGTGGAGAACTTTCTGAATAGACTTACCAATGACTTTTCTTTTTAAAAAAGTCTAAAGAATACAAAATAGTACTTTAAAAACAGTTAGAAATAACACAAACCAAAGTAATAGAAATTCAACAATGATTGCTGTATTGCATGATGGCATCTTCAAAATAATTATTTAGGCTACCAGATATAAACATGCCAAATCATTTAAAGAAAAACAAAACAATGAATACTTATTAGAAATTAAAATGGAAAAAGAATAAAAAGAAAAACACTTTTAAGCATTCAGTGCTCCTTTTAAAAGATCAGCAGAAGTCAACAGTACAATTATCCAAATTATTCTCCATAATACATAAATATATTTTCCCCTCTTTATTTTGTCCTTTTCCTCATTCCAGTTTTCTTTCCCCACTGAACAAATTCTTTTCCCCTCACAGGATCTATCATACCTTTCAGAGTATATGTACTCTTTCAGATTCTCCCACTAGAGATGAGTTTTCTGATATCTCATCAATGTCCCACAAGGCAGGCATTTCTGAGGTTTTCTTTTTTCTCTCAGGTACATCCAAAAACTATGGATAAAGCTATGCAATTTAATAATCAATTCTAATGTGTCTCTTGTTATGATATTGCAGGACAGTTTTATGTGTAGGACCACTCTGTAAAGTTGAGGAAAACGTCTTCTTTAAAGATCTTTCCTTTTTCTCTTGGGCAATGATTTGAAGCCTCTGCTTATGTCTAATTGGATCTTTGGAGCTACTGTACCTCAGAGTCTTGTCTCTGGTAAATTATCCTCTACTTTTTATTCATTGACAGAATATTAATATCTTTTTAATACTAGTAAAGTCTCTCATTATAGTTATCTTCTCTCTCTGTAATTCAGAGATTATTTCTGCTCTGTTCTCCACTCTACCTTTCTGTAGTTGTTCCCCTACTTTAGATGCTATTAATTTAAACATGTCTTTTTTAACTTTAGTGGTTATTTCTTGCCCTGGTTTCCTCTATACATTTCTGCAGTTGTTTTTCCACTTCAACGTCTATTTTTTCATACATTTCTTTTTTTACTTGATATGTTATCTCTGATCTGAGTTGCTCTATATGTTTCTTCACTAGTCTGTCTACCTCAGAAGCTATTGGTTCAGAGATTTCATCTGCATGATTCTCGTTTTCTTGTAGGGTAGTGTCTCTTGCATCTGTTACAGGTGGGTTCGGGACCTGAGATTGCATTTTGCTCCTTGTCTGTGTCATTCTGTATAGCAGTGACCTGCAGGGCTAGGGGGCCTCGCTGCTGGGTAGGCTAAGCTTGCGAGGAGCCTGAGATCTGACTCAGGTGGTTCACCTGATACTGGATAGGCTATGTTTGTATCTGGCTGAAGATCTGAATCACATGTTGGGCCTAGCTTCTGGGTCGGCTACTTTCACAGTGGGCCGGAGTAGGTCTAACCTGGCGGGCGGGGTCGGAATACTCACGTGAGTGGGTTGGACACCTCAGGCGAGCCAACTGGATGTCTGGTGGGCGTGCCGGAATGTTCAGGCGAGAGGACCCGGATGTCTGGCGGGTCGGCCAGGATGTTCAGGCGAGCGACCGGGACGTCTCATTGACAGAATAAATGCTGCTAAAGGAGGAAAAAACTGTGAACAACAGCACTGACAACAAGATCCATAGTTACATTGATGATAAAACCTTCTTAGTCTTTCAGATCGCTTCTACTTGATTTATCTCAGCTGAGTCTTGATGTTTTTATTTTTATCTTTGGTTTAATCTTTGGCTTTGTCACAACACCACCACACTGTAAACAGCTGCTGAAAGCTTTTCTCCACACACAAGTGGGAGGTGAGGTACAGGTAATCTGGCGCAAGCCAGACATCTTAGGGACAAGCAAGAGCAAATGCTCACCTCGCTTCTCATTTACTAAGATTACTTATGGCCTCATGTCTCCCCAGCTGCAGTGGAAATGTAAACTACACCTCCAGCATTTTCTTTTTAGTTCTTTTATTTTAGTAAATGTGGATGAAAAGAAGTAGATTACAATTATTGATTTGTGATCCGTTATTGCTTCATGTACCTGCCATTATATTACGTTATGTTATGTTATATTATGTTATGTTACATTATATTGCATTGTATATTACTTCTTTGATATACAGTGGAACAAAGAAAAGGTCTTATGTAAGAATCTAAATTCTAATTTCAGAGTGCCACACTTCACACCCACTAGGTACAAATTACCTAAAATATCTCTAGCTTGAATATGCAGAGGATTCAGGAGTCAACGAGGTATGAAAAAAATCCCCTTGACATATTATCCAAGTGTCTTGATATTTTAAAGAAGCAGAAAGTGAAAGATTTGCAGGTAACAGTAAAAGATAAAAAATCCAAGGACTTAGTTCTAACAAGGAGAAAAGAAGTTTCAGGAAGGCAAGAAGAAAATTGTGAATTACAATTAATAAAAACCAACAAAAACAACAGAATGCACCATTCTAAGTGATGTCAGCACCCAGTGATGCAACTCTGATCAGGTTCTACCTCCCGACAGCACATTCAGGTACAGAACTCATTACTGAATGAATTCATTGATTAGCATAACAACACCATGTCCTACTTACCTGCCACACTCATGAGATTTTTTAGGACATTTAAAGTCTAAATCATAACATTTAACTCTTGGGCCCCAAAAGGCTTACATACATATCATTATGCAAAAAGAATTTAGCTCATCTCTAAAATTTGCCAAAATCTGAACAGCTCTCCAGCATTGTTAAAATGTCCAAATCCCAAAGTCTCCTTTGAGACCCAAAGCAAATTCTTAGGTATGAGCTCCTGATAGAAATAAGAAAGTTATACGCTTCCATTATATAATGGAATAAGGTAAAGATTCTCATTCCAAAAGTAAGGATTAGGAGAACACAATGGAATCAGACAAAACAAAGCAGTCCAAACTAAATCTTTTTCATTCTAAGACCTGGTGCATGAGATGGTAAAATGTGAGCTCCAAAGGGACTAAATGGCTACCGCCTTAAGCTTTGCTAGTTGTAATGCACACAGCCTCTCTTTTAGGCTGGCTTCACTCACTGCCTGCAATTTTCCTTAGCAAATGTTCCACATTCTTGATATCTCCAATTTACTAGAGTCTCCACTGTACTTTTGACTGCTCTCACTATGCAGTGCCCTTGCTTAGCCCTTCAGGCCTTCTTATGAAATCTGTCAGAAAGGCCCTACGACCCCATAACGTTTATATTTGATTATCTATAAAACCAGCACCAACCACATGGATGACACCAAAGTCAGCTACTAGCTCATGCTGTGAGAAAGTGCCTAGGAGCATGGCTGCTGAGGCCTCTGAGTGCCTGGATGGCTGAGCATG
>PVJA010006396.1:38154-61483 GCA_004027025.1 Myocastor coypus
AGCTAAAATTAAATCGTCTATCACCATACATGAAACTAAATCAAAATAAATTAAAGATCTAAACATTAAAATAGAAACACTGTTTTTTCTACAATTTTTATTACTTTTAATAAGAAATTACAATGTGACAGTTTCAAAACATGTTAGTAGAACATTCACAATAATTGATACAATGCGTATTGTTGTCCTTGTTATAGCTGTACAGGGCACAGGATGTACACATGATAAATTTTCTAATGGTTATTGGTACAATAGATTTCTTATCTTTGATCTGAGAGAAGATAGTTGTATACATAGTCAAATGTTCCATAATTGCAGTGTGCTACTGGTGAAACTGGCAATGTTGGAAGCTATTGATTTGAGCCTTTTACAGCTCAGCATACTAAACTACCTTTAAGTTTTATGCATCATGTGTAAGCTTTTCTGTTGGGTGGTCAAGGGCAAGTTAAAGCAAGACCCGTATAACAAAACACTATATCTACTGAAAGAGAATGTACATAGAAATCTTGAAGACATAGGGTAGGCAGACAGTTCATGAACAAAAACCAAACTGCATGGGAAATACTCCAAAGAATCAATAATTTAGGTCTCATCTTCCTGAAGTTTCTTCAGATAAATATAAATTACCAACAGACTGAAAAGAAAACTCACAAATTAGGAAAAACACCTTAACAAATTGTCACTCAGACCAAAGACTCTATCAAGAATATATAAAGAATTTTTTTTAAATCCAGGCCCCCAAAATTCCAAGATCCTGGGCCCGGTGGGATGGCTCAGTAGTCTAAAGCGCCTGCTTGGGAAAGCTTGGGTGGTTTCAGGGACCTCGGTTCGATCCCCGGCACCACATGCTGCGCCAGCCCTGCCCTCGAGGCGGGCTGAGCCGGCCATAAAAATGAGTGAATAAACAAACAAAGGTTGTGAAACAAGAAAAATAAATAAATAAATAAATAAAATTTTAAAAAAAAAAATTCCAAGATCCAATCCAAAAATAGGCCTCTGAGATATATACATGCTTCTCAGAGGAAAGAATACGAATGGCAAATTAGAGGTCGCATTAGACCCAGATATTCCTCTCCTGGGTATGTTTTCAGTAGAACTAAAAACCTCATACCATAGCGATATATATATATACTCATGTTATAAAAGCACAATTTGTCATGGCTAAATCTTGGAAACAATCCAAACGCCCATCAACTAAGGAGTGAATAACAAGGATGTGGTGTTTTTATATAATGGAGTACTATTCACCTATAAAAGAATATAAACTTGAAGTTTTTATAGGTGAATGGTTGTTACCAGAGGCTATACTCATAGGTGAAATAAATCAGACCCTCATGTACAAACATCGTGTTGTCTCCCTAGTGCAAGAACCTGAAAGAGTAAATAAAATCTTAAGTTTGTAATTGATGTAGTGAAAGAGAAAGGAACTGAACATAAGGAATAAACATTTGGGATAGGGCGAAGGAAAGAAAGATAGATTAAAAAGAAAGAGGAAAATCATGTATGTACATATACAGGATAGCTAAGACAATTGCACTACTCATTTCTATTAGTTTTTTAAAGATAACAGTTAGTGCTTAAAATTTTTACTTCAGGCAATTTCATATGTAATCTGGGCAGATACACTGAACGCAGCAATGTGCAATATAACAAATGCTGTTGAATACCTATCATCTTATTTTTTTCAAAATTATGTATCATTCCTACTGTCTTATCTATTATTTTCCTATTCTCTTTTAAAAAAATATTTAAAAAAAAAATAAGAATGATAGTACCCATCTTAGCATCACTGTACTAATTCAGTGTAATACTGTGTGTGTAGAACATAGTGTAAACAAAACAATCATAACTTGATATTAAGGCCCTTATAGGACTTATATTTTTTCACCTATCAAAGTTTTCTCTTGATATTCTACTTTCTCACATGGATTCTTCCTACGAGCATGTGTGCTTTGATCTATGAATAGGTGATAGGTCAGAAAAAGTACTTCAAGGTCAAGACAGATTGGTAATTTTCAGACTAATGTTCTATCGTACCCATCTCTTGAGAGAAACATAACGGAACTTTCCAAATACCTAAGTAAAGTTTATTTTAGATCAACAAGGAGAGCTGGTAGCTAAAACTTATTCAGCCATGGACTTGCCAATTTATTTACCCCAGATCATGCTTTGGGGAATGAGAGTCAGTGATTCATGGTCAACATTCATCATTTATGGTGGCTTATTGTCCTGTGGCATACTGACCTGCGCCACGTGTCATAGTTCCTGGTTCTCTGCTTCCTGAACTCCTGTGGTTTTTCTCTGGGCTCTGTAAGTGGACTTCCTCTTACAAGGAACACTGCCTGTCAGCTTCTTTTGCTCAGTAAGTACTGCTAGCCAGTCATGCCAAACCTGGCAGTGGGCTGATTTAGCAGTCGCACACCCTGGATCACAGTTCCACACACTCTAGATCCAGCCAACTTGGAAAAGCCCACCCTGTGAATGAGTGAGGTTGGCGGGGGGGTGGGGGGGGGATCTAGACACAAGCCATAATGTTCCTGTTCCTGTTCCATCTCTACTTCTGACCTCCAGTTTTATAGCTGTGAAATCCACCCTTCATCTTATGCGTCTATTAACCTTTACAAATGAAAAATCTGATCCTGTTACCTCCTCAGTAGTTCCAGATTTTTGCAGCATAATATAGCTCACGTTACTCAGCATGGTACAAAAGCTTGTAATTAGCTCCTGCATCATTTCCATAATGTATCTTTTTCTGCCCCATTGTTTAACGTTAACATTCTGCTTGCACCCCCCAAAAAATCATTTTTGTTCTATTGAAGGTAAACTTCTAATAATGCTTCCTGTACTATCAGGAAAAATTATAAAGCCTTTTAACGTGGGGAAAAAGCAAATAGACTGCTGAGTGACTTGTTAGCTTACCCTCTATCTGTGATAGTTTTTGAACTATCTTAGAACCTTGTAAGTGGAAGAAAACTGTAAGTAATGCAAATGACTCTTGTCTATATGCATGTAAATTATCTCCAGTGGAACATAATCCAACATCTTCTTGTGTGCAATAACCAGTTCTATGAGATTTCCATCTATTTGCAAATGTGTTCCACTCTCTTATTTGGCATTTCGGTACAACAGTTGGAAAACTCCTTTGCAAAGAGTTTTAGAATATAAAAATGTAAGACAATTATAATTGAATTTTGAATAAACAATCATTTTCATTATAAGTATGAGCTCATATAATATTTGGGAAATAATCATATCTCTAAAAGCATAAAATGCCTATCTGAAACTTAAATATAACTAGGAATACTATGTTTTATCTGATGATCCTATATTTCATTCACTTTTGGCATTTTACCAGTTCCCTTGTTGTTAACATTTAAACTTTGATGTGCATTCATTTTATATCATTTGAGAGTCTTGATTTTGCTCCTAAAAATTATGCTTAACAATATGTAAGTAGTAAGTTCGTTTGTTTTTATAGGAGTCGAGGAGAAGTAAGAGAAGGAAAGCCAGCTAATAAATGTGCATTTTATACCAGCCAAACTTCAATGGATGATTAGAGCTTACCGTCCCAGGGGGACTCCCAATCCCTGTAGTAAACATTCCTGAGTGCTATCTCACTCATGGGCAAGGAGGTGTAATATTTATCCACCAATTCCTATATGTAGTCCAGCCTCGACCCTTTTCCTGACTACATATTTATAACTGAATCTGCACGAGGTGGCAGGAGTAATTTCAAATGCGTCAAATCAACTGTGGGGATAAACAAATAGCCAGCATTAGTGACAACTAGACAAGTTTTCATGTGCTATAAGAAAAATCTACTAAGAAAAACGCAAGCAGCTTCAGTTAAACTAACAAAAAGACTAGGGGTAGTAGCATGCACCTGTAATCTCAGTACTTGGGAGGCTGAAAACAGGAGGAACATTATGAGTCTGACTGATGTAGTGAGACCCTGTAGACCTTGTACTAAATAGAAAAAATAAATAATCTGGAAAAACTGCGCGTTGTTCAATATACCTGGAAATCACATCTTAGTGAACATTTGTAATTTTATGTAGTTTCCATATCCAGCTTTAGTATAAGGTTTTAGTATATTACACTATTCAGTGATCAGACACCTGAGTAATCTCCTCTAAGACACAATGTCAAGAAGGCAAAGTTCATTTGGGCTGTTTCAAAAGTTTAAGTCCATGGTTACCTGTTTTCAAGGCAAAAGCATCATGGCAAAAAGCCATGGCAGATGAAACCGACTTTATGGGATCCAAGGAGCAGAGAGAGAAGGAAAGAGCTGGAGAAGAAGAGATCAGAGACGAAGTATGGGCTTCAGAGACATCACCAGTGGGCCCCTCAACTACACCCCTCCGTGTAAGTTTCCGCTGCTTCCCAGTAATGCCATCCAATTATGATTTCATCAAGGAGTTATTCAACTGATAAAGTCAGAGCCTTCATGGCTCACTTGCCTTCCAAAACTACCACCTCCGAGTTCATGAGACTTTCAGGGGAAAATATTATATCTAAACTAAAATAGTTACTCATCCTTGACAGTTTCCACCTACCTGCTCCTTCCAGTACTTCAGTGCTGCTGATCCAGTTATCGCCTGGGTCACATCTCTTCCTGGTAATTGCCCTGCCATAGGACATACAGATGCAAACCACTGTACTGTGCTGCTTGTTCTCTTTCTCATCTGAACCCAACTTCTTTCCCAGACAGGGGTCTCCTGGAGAGTGGATACCATGGGTGAAATAAACAAGGTATGGGTGAGACAACAGCTACAAGGTGCCCATCCGTATAAGCAAGTTTCCTTTGAGAGGGACACCTGATCCTGCATCTGGCAACCAGACACTAGGCTATTAGCTAGGATAGCAGCATCCAGTAACAGGCACAGTGCATGCAAACATACATGGAATGCATGACCTCCTCTGCTGAGGTCTTCTCAGGAAAGTTTATACCCATTCTCCCAGAGTCCCACAGAGAGCTACTGCCTATATGATCCCTTGCTAATTCACAGGGTGATCAACAGTTTTTACAGGGCTGAGATCATTATTCGTTATACAGACTCCTCTAGTAGAAACTTTGCACCTCGCCCTTTTTTCTGAACCTGTGTAGCTCCTGCCGATATAGAGGGAAAAATTCTGAAGGATGAAATTTAAATCTCATTAGTGTTAATAGTCCTGACTCCAGGTAGGTAACCCAGAAAGGTTTATTGGATCCATGAATGAATAACCAAAGGAAGGTATTTTCAGTGACTTAGGGGAAAGGGAAAATTAAAGAAGGCTTCAGTAAAGGGAAAGGTTTACATAGGATTGTGAGTGATAACAAAGCATCTACCTGGATAAACAAGTCATTTCAGACACAAAAGTCTCGGTAAGCAAATGTGTGAAGAGAGGGGATATATTCAGGAACATGATTGTTGTTTCAAATAAAGAAATTATAATCTTTCCCTACATAGGGTGGGTTCATTGCTAACCACTCAAGAAGTAGGTGTTTTAGGAGTTTGACTTCTAGGAAGGTCTTTAAAAGGAATGACAGAGCTGTGGCATCACAGCCGTTATCACAGCTTCTTTCAGAGTAAATATCACCCTGAAGCAGCCGCGAATGTTTCATCTGAAGCAGCTTAGCACGGAAAGGTACTAACACTGCTGTCATTTTCCTCTAAAGAGGCCATAATTGCATTATATCTCTCATGCAATTAAAATTGTACACCGTCATGAAGATTGGCGGGTATACAAACTGCATAATTAAAGTCATTTCTGTTTTATTCTTCCTTAAAAAGAAAACTTTGAAAAATGGAATGTAGAAAGAAGAAGAAAAAGAAAAACCTTTTATCCTGGCATAATATCAAAGTTCCTTCTGTATAAAATGATTTGTTTTGTCAACTTAATAATGAGAGCTTGAATATGTCTGTCACTTATTCCTGATAAGGTTTAGCAATTTTTATTTAAAGGTTGAATGATAAAAAATGAAAAGAGCTTTAATAAAAAAAGAGCTCATAGGAATGACCAAATAGTTCCGTGGATTAAAGCACCTGCAAGAGGTGCAAGGACCAGGGGTTCGATCCCCAGTCTTGCACTGCCAGTTCGATCCTAGGGCACACTGAGACAGCAATTGAGACTGGGCATGGTGGTGCATGCCTATAATCCCAGCACCTGGGAGGCTGAGGTAGGAGGATCAGTGTGAGTTCAAGACCAGCCTGAGCTATGAAAGTAAGCTCAAGGCCAGCCTGAACTGCATAGCAAGACTCTGTCTCAAAAAGACAACAACAAAAATGCTATGCGTCTTATCTAGCAATGAGACACTTCCTCAAAATACCGTAATAATAATAATAATAATAATAGAAAAAGAAAAAAATGTAAAAGAGAACTTAGGAATCTCTGAGTAATGGAGCAACTGGGGTAACTGTCATAGCTGGTATCTAGCTATACCCCACAAAAGCTTCATGAACTCCTAGGTGGGGTATTGCAGAGGTGACTGATTCTAAAGCACATAATACTGGGATAATGGATGTGTGGTGACGGATTAGTTTATTGGCTTATCATATTCTGGGTGTGGATAATTGGAAGGTGGCCTACCCTGAGGGTGGACAGCACCACCCACAAGGCTTATAGCCTGGATGGGATAAAAGGAAAAGGGGGGCTTGTTCTTTGCTGCCCCCTGCCCGCTTTGCCATAGACTTTCTCCTCCGTGATGCCCTGTGCCATGCCACCCTACCTCGGATCCAGTCAACTATGGGCTGAAGCCTCTACATCCTGCGAACTAAACTAAACCTTTCCTCCCTTCACTTTGTGTGTTGGGTGTTTTCTCCCAGCAAGGTAAAGTAACTAAGTTGTCAGGGACCACAGATTATAAATTGAATCTAGAGGATGTCTGAGGCTGTCCTTGTCTTGCCCTTTGAGTTAGACTGAAGCACGGAAACTTCCTACCTCCTCCTGTCACAGCCAAAGCACTACAGCCAATGATATTACAGCATGCACAAAGCAAGATAAGATCTGCTGAGGATGCTAAGACTTTTCAGCACCACAGTAATCATAGCAAATAATTCCCCCTGAGGAAACTAGTCTCTGTATTTCCTCTTGTCTCATCCTTGTAAGCATGCTTTGCTCTTCTTAAGAGCCATTGTCCTAGACACAGATACAATCAGTAAACACTGAGATTCTGGCTGGCTCGTGGCCTTTTGTTCTCTGTGAATAGCTGGTCATCCCACTTCTCCATTGCATTATCACTTTTGTCTCCTGCTCTTCTTTTCATTATGTGCCATAACACATTTCAGGATACCGTGGACTCACTGTGGGAGTTCCTAATAGACGGTGACTAAGACTCCTGAAAATAATCAAAGTACATCAAGAAATGTTAATTAAAGATTTTTTTGTTTCTACCTTATTTTATTTATTTTTTATATAATGAGTATAGGATCTGCCGGGTCTTACTACTAGCTCAGACTCATAGTGATTCTCCTGTTTTCAGCCTCCCAAGAGCTGGGATTAGAAGCATGCACAACCATGCCCAGTCTCAGTTGACTTCACAGTGTGCCTTCGGGGCAGGGCTGGCATGGCAGGCTGGGGATCCAACCCTGGCCTCTGCACTCTTCCTAAGCAGGTGCTTTAGTCTGATGAGCTATCTGGCTGGCCCTAAGAATTTTTAAATTGAGCATTGAATGGAATGGAATGGAATGGAATGGAATGGAATGGAATGGAATGGAATGGAATGGAATGGAATGCAGTGGAGTGGAGTGGAGTGGAGTGGAGTGGAGTGGAGTGGAGTGGAGTGGAGTGGAGTAGAGTACAGTAGAATAGAACAGGTAGAATACAATTCAATACAATGCAATGCGACGCGATGCAACGCAATATGCTACATTGCATTTCTACCCTGTGATTAACAATGGAGATTGTGGAGAACATTCTGACCTTAGGTAGGAAGTACACTAAGTATTTTGACAACCATATTTGATCAATGTGATAAGGAAGCCTGAACTCTGGGATCTAATGACCAGGGAGAAAAAGACAAATCAAAAAAGAGTAATTGAAGACTCAAGCCTGCAATCCCAGCACTTGGGAGCCTTGGGAGGCTGAGGTAGGAGGATCAGTGTGAGTTCAAGGCCAGTGTGGGCTACAAAAGTGAGCTCAAAGGCATCTAGAACTGTGTAGCAAGATGCTGTCTCAAAAAGACACACACACACACACACACAAAAAAAAAAAAAATACTCAATCATCAACCTAATGAACCTAAAGTAAAGAATATTACAAACCTTGTCTTGAGTTGGGGAAGCATCAATGTCCTGGAAATATGGATCGTATATAAACATTTATGTTTGCTTTTGTTGGTCAAGTTGTAAAAAGAAAGCAAGTTATGGACCTGGTAGATTCATTTCTTTTGGACCTATAGTCTGTTAAGTCAAGTGTCCACTCTCTATATTCAAGAGCTGGAAATTACAGGTGTTTATGGTAGAGCTAATGGAGGAAAGGTCTTGATCTCTGGAGTCAAACTAACCTGGGATGTCCCACCTTAGTTTTTCCCCATAGTTCCATATCATTTTAAATGAATCTTCTTATTCTCTCTAAACTTTAATTTGTTTACCCATAAAGCTATTGATAGTTTATACCACACAGGATTATTTAAACACTAAATTAATCAGTGTGCAAAAATCTCTTAGCAAAAGATGTGGAAAATTATAAGTGCATGATGTTTTCTTTCTACTTTTCAACAATTCAAAAAATTGAGGCAAATGAAATTAATATTGATTCCACAATAAAAAAGCAATCTATAATCGTCTGCAATTCTCTGTAAATGCATAATGTAATAGGCCTCCAGGCTTTCTCAGAAACTCTCATTTTATACTTGATCAACATATAAAAAATGAAAATACACACAGAATTATATTAAGAACAAGGAGTGAGACTGTGAGACTGCTGGTGGGGGATAAAGGTGTTTACATGATCAAGATACTTGGATTACTAGTCTTACATAAAAATTTGAACACATTGGACTAAAATGGCCCTGAAGAATAACTGAATGAGTATTTTTCTTGCTTTTCACTCAAGAAAAAAACTTACACTTAAGCGTAAGTAAATTATAATTATTTACACCTGCTTTGACAATAGAAGACATTTTTGCAGTGATATTCAAAGCACATATGTACGGACATTCTCTTTAAAAATAACTGTGTTTTGAGAGAAAATGCTTAGCCCCAAATACTAAAGAAAAATCTTCTCACAGAACTGAAAGTCCCAGTAACGGCAAATAAGGTGAACATCACTGGCCAGGGAACAATGGGGTCAACATTTCAGGGGACATATCTGTTCAGATTCTCCATGTGGACTTATACATTCTACGAAACTCCATTAAGATGAGCCTTTGTGCTTCCAGTCATCACTGACTAAACAAATCTGACTTGCTGGGTGAGGCCTGGTGTCATCACAGGTACTGCTGGTGCCCTGGGATGGTCAAGGACCTCAGAACGTTAAGAGCAGAGGGTACAGCCAAAGGTGCCTACATCTGGTCTCCAACACCCAATCACCTGACAGCTTCATCTTTCCCTTCTGTAGTCAAAAAAAAAATTTTTTTGGTATAGTAGATCTAAGTATGATTTAATGTCAATGAACACAAGCAATAAATAAACAGGAGAAAGAACACAAGAAACCTTTGGTAATTCATCAGGACAGACACAACGTCACAATTTCTATTTATTTATTTTATTTATTTACTTTAGGTGTAGAATATATTTACTGGGGGAAAGAAAAGCTTCTGTCTGACAGAGAGTGAGACAGAATTGGTTGCAAGTGGGTTTCCAAGGAATCTGGCTTTTCTAGGGATTTTTATAGAACAAACCTCATGTGGCCAATCAAATCCAAGGTGAGGCAATATGGAATTCACAAGGTGGACATGAGGTGGGACAAAGCTATGGTCAGCCCATAAAATTACAAGTGTAATTGCTCAGGTAGAACAGGTTAAATGAGGAAGCACTATTTACTGAAAAGATACTATCTGTATGTTTAAATTGTTCACTATTTATTAAAGTGTATAAATTTTATAGTGAAAAACAATTAGGTGATAGACACCTATACACAGAAGAATCTAGAGTCTGAAAACACTAGATACACCTTATGTTGGCCTATAGTAAATTACTCTCATTTAAAATGAACTTTTTGGGCCAACCAGATAGCTCAGCGGATGAAAGTGCCTGCTTTGGCAGAGCACAGCAACTGGGGTTCGGTCCTGGTGTGGGTGTGCTATGCTGGCCCTGGCCCTGGGTTGTGCTCAGACAGCAATTGAGACTAGGCGTGGTGGTGCATGCCTGCAATCCCAGCATTTGGAAGCTGAAAACAGGAGAATCACTATGAGTCTGATCTACGTAGTGAGACCCTGAATGCTCTGTAGACCCTGTACCAAATACATAGAAAAATTAAATTAAATTAAATCAAAGGGAACTTTTTTCATTACATTAGCAGTTAGAACAATTGATAAGCCAGTCCTCCAGGAGACAGAATAGCTACCCACACACATGTACTCCTCACCCTACTTCACTTAACAAAAATACGCACCAGGAAGTTCTCAGATAGCACACGACTTTCACAACTCACATGTAAAATCTTCAGCACTGTTACGAAATGTCAGCTACAGAGCATTTATTCTCATACAAATGTTGCTACCTTAATATTTGAGATAATTAGTTTCCACTGGAAATAATTTAAAGAAAATTATTATATTAATCACAGAAATTAGAAAATATTTTAAGCAATATACCAGAAAAGTGGAGCAGATAGGTCTTTCTTCTAAAAAGTATAACAAATGAATGAAATTCAAACAAACAAAGAATTCTACTAGCTGGTGGAATTCAAATCTAATTTTTGGAGAAAAAAAAAAGACAAATGAGATATTGGCAGTACTGTCCCACAGGCCACCTAAACTAATTAAAATTAAACTTGCTTGTTCTGAAGAAGGTGAAGGGCCTGAGGCAGTGTGACTCCAGACAGGTAGAAGTTGTTATCACCCAAATATTGACTTGGATTAGTTAAAATGTGATTAATCTGTCAAACAGGTGTTTGCTTTGTTCTGTTTGTTTGTTTTTTCCCCCAATAGTGAAGATTGAATTGCTTTTGTTGTTTTCTGGAGATTTTTGACTTTCGTTTTTTTCCCCACAGGTTCTCACCAACTTGCTAAATTGCTCAAGCTGCTACTCCTGCCTCAGCACCCCCAGAGTGCTGAGATTACACTAAACTCAACATTTGTCTCACAACCTTTTCCAATAAACACAAACCCTCATGTTTTACAAAAGATACAGTCCAACAAGATGAATTCTCAAAGAAATTCCAGTGTCCCTCTTTCACAACAGATATATTCTTCTAAGTGAAAGAGGGAAGAATGATTTTTAAAAAAAGCAGGAGGAGTTTACTTTATAAAGAAAAGAGTAAGACCAGGGAGAAGGAGGAAGAGGGAGATTAGAAAAAGAAAAAGTAAAGTAGGAGGAAGGTAGAAAAGAAGCAAAAGACAAAGAAAAAAAAGAATTAAAAGAATAGTGGCTAAACATATTTACACGAAGAATTGAGATATTTTTAGTGATTTTTTTCAGAATACATTCAAAATGCTACTTTTATGCTGTTATTAGTTCTGTAACCTAAATGGAAATCTTACTCTCTTTTGCGCTCTGCTTCAGAGATAGATGGTCCCCAAGTCATCCCCTGCTGCCTCAGAATCAAGCCAGATCCAGAACTGCAGCACATTCCCTGAGCACTTTTTGGTCGGATACTGACAGGCACTGTACCAAAGATAACAAGGCAGCTCCAGGCCTCGTGACTGCCTCTGCTCTGGATTCCTGATGCACAGTTTCCATGTGTATCTCTGCCCTCGGCAGCCATAGCTCTGGGCTGCTGCACACACCTGCGTGACCCGACCTGCCTCCCTGCACAAGAGACACAGGTATGAATCTCCTGTCTGTTGCAGTAGCCCACACCACAACATTTGTTCACAAAGCTCAGCCTGCCTACTTTATTTGCAGGAGCCATGTGGTTCACAAGCACTGGAAATTCTCATCCTGGGTTAACAAAACCAATCTAAACTCCTCAATCCTGTGCTCTTGCCTTTTATCCACAGTGTGCCCTCTAGTATTTGACCTGGAGTGGCTGGTGCTCCCGTCACCTCCCAGTAAATGGCCAGCAGGACTGGGTCCTCCTTTGGATGTACACTTCCTGTTCCTCTCGCCCTCTTCCTGGATTTGGGATACTGTCTGCTTCTCCCAAACATCTCACATCTATACTTTTTTAAAGATTCACATCGAAAACTCATTTCTCCCATGAAGATTCCTAGATTAAGCTTTACATCCACTTTATAAAATCAGAGTCTGAAGAGTTTTAAGGAATGTTATGAATTTATATACAGTTCACAAAAAATGACGCTGGATTTTTGTCCCTGATGTCCGATTACAGAGAGCACATTCTAGCGCTCCGACCCCACGCTAGAACTACAAAGAGGCAGATCCTTGCTTTTAAATACAGTCTGAACCCTTCCCTGTGTTGTTTCTTTGTTTGCTTTTCCATTCGTATTACTCCTTCATAGACTGTCTTTAAATATCTCAAATGTCAAGGATGCAGTCTACCATTTACATATCCTCTATTAGATTTATATTCAGAGTCATTTAACATTGGCTATCTACTTTGATCTACGCTTCCAGTGAAGTTTTTCCAGGCTTGCTACTCTTATCAAATCTGAACAATACACATATAATTTGCACTTTTCAGATTTGGACACTATCTAAATTGCTAGAGAGTAATAAATGGAATATGAATGCGAAGTTCTGACATCAAGCTCCAAATTCTTTCCCCTACAAAACACACTGCTTTGCATGACGTGAGACCCAGAGAGGACGTGTGGTTAATGCTTGTTAAGTGAATGAAAGAAGAACTCAATGACAATGCAATAAAAGTCACCCAAGTAGAGATCTATATTACGATAATACAAACTTCTTACAAATCAATTACATGGTTATCATCCTGAAGGGAATGAAATGCCACAGAAGATTTTGAGAAGGAAATTAAGCAATGGCCTTGGAGAGATTAAGTAGTGAAAACGTTTAGGATAAAATAAAATGGAAGGAACCAAGGATGAAAGGGTAGGAGGAATGTCCTTGCTACTGAGTCAAGATTCCCGGGAGTCCACTTCTCCCCTGTAGTGACAGTGATGTGGAGTTTTGAAACTGGCTATTCAGCACCACCCTCTCCCTTCCACTTATCCCTATGCCCCATCATGAAACATTCATATATTTCTTTTATTTCTCATTAAAATAAAATAATATAAAAAATTTAAAATACAGCAATAAAGGGTCCAATAGATTATGCTTACTAATTTCTAACTAGTTTAAGACTATATCTTCCATATGGTGCTCCAATAAAATTGAGAAGTACTGAGGGTAAAAAAAGTAAAACAAGCACATGTACCAACTTTCCACAAGAAATGTAAGCGTTATAAACTACATGTGTACACCCTGTGCTCTGTAGAACTACGAGGACAACAATATGCATTTTGTCAATTATTGAAAATGTACTACTAACGTTTTTGAAACTGTCACATTGTAATTTCTTATTAAACGTAATAATAAAATTTTAAAAATAAACTACATGTGTCTGAAAAAATAAAAAAGCCTACACTATCTTGTGGATTGCCCAAAGGCAGTTACAGTTTGCAGCTTTCCTCAAATATTCAATACCACAGTTTCCCCCCACCATGGAAGTTTATGTCCCAGAAATCAGTTGCTTTGGCTATAAAGAAAATAACATGATTCAGAATTATTTGTACAGTGTCATGACCAGTAGAGTCCCCCGAGTGTGCATCATATAAATAATGGCTTCCATAAAATCAGTCACATTTTATAATTTAATTACGGTGTTTTTCAATATTTCTAGCATTTTAGTGTTTTTACTTATACTACAATGTTTTTTCCACTTATCCACTTCTATTTACAGTGCTTGATCTTGAACTTACAATTGAATAGTATATAACACAAACCCCCACTGCTTACACAGTGTGATAGCCTCTACATTGGGTGACTCATCTGTAGGGAATATGAAATGCCACTACTTGTATTGCCTGGTGTATCTCCAAGCTCAAGTTCAGCTTACTCTGTAGAAGCCCAAACCTAAGTCTCAGTGACTTATATAGCAAAGGTTTATTTCTTGATCAAATGCAACCTTGTGCAGGTTTTCTATGGTTCTGCTCCAATTACCCATCTTCATTTCAAAACCAAGACTGAGGAGCACCTCTAAAACATGCCGGTGCTCAGATGGCAAATGAACACAGTAAGTCCTCGCTATGACCTATCATGAATGCTATGCTCTAGTGTGGTAGGTGTCACTTTCAGTCATACTTCATGGATTAGCCAAGTCACAGGACTAAAACCCATCTCAGTGAGACAGGAAAGTGTACCCTTGTCATTGGGAGGAGGCAGTGACCATTTTTATCACTAAATGTCTATCTACTATACGACTTTTCTGCCTTCTAGGTCAACCAGAAGCAAGTTGCAAGTCAGTCAAATAATCCTGATTAAGACATTCGGCAGGGACAGTAATGAATATAATTATTATAATTTTATGTTTAAACTCCATGTGCTGCCGGGCGTGGTGGCGCACGCCTGTAATCCCAGCACTCGGGAGGCTGAGGCAGGAGGATCGGTGTGAGTTCGAGACCAGCCTGGGCTACAAAAGTGAGCTCAAGGCCAGCCTCAACTGCATAGTGAGACCTTGTCTCAAAAAGACAAAATAAAATAAAATAAAATAAAATAAAATCCATGTGCTAATAGATATGTTCATTCTTCAGATTTTCACCCCTATGAATTTTGTATTAAACAAAATTTTTGCAGTTCAGTCCTATGTTTAGAACACAAACAAGCCTATTCTTTTCTCTGACATCTACTGACACTGTGATTTTAGAAGCAGTACATTCTGTGTTTAAATAGTGGTAAGTACCCAATTCTTAATCTATTACCCTCTGAATGCTGTTGCTATAGATTCAAGATGCAAAGTAACAAAATTATTATTTGTCTGTGTAAGAGTAATTTTAAACATGAACCTTAAATAGAACAGTTTGCAATTTATGCCTGTTTACTGTGCACCACAATAAGGATTATGTGTTCCATAAAAAGTTAAATAAATTGTTATAACTTTTATTTTATCACAAAATTAAACTCTGTTTAAACATTTACTTTTTGCTTAGGGATCATGAATCTTCTGCTCACAACCTAGGGTAATAATGATGATGCACACCACATGGTCCATAAAGTTGTTCACCATTATCTCAAATAAACCACAACCCCAATGATGATCGTAAACCCTCCCCATTTTGTTGGATTAAATGAAAGTTACAACACTTTCTCCGCAAACAAAAACAGTTTCTTTTGGAGTACATGGATTAAGTTACCAAACTGCAAGAAAAACACATAGAAGAAAAATGAAGGACAGATCACAAATTTACATTAGTAATCTTCACTCAGATCTTCGTTTGGTGTAGAAAGCAAATGCCCTCTTTTGGTTCTGCTAAAGAATGATTGATAGTACCCATAGCGCATAAACTAGGAGATTCATTCTGAAAACCAAAATGAAAAAGGCCATAAATCATTTATAATTAAACATACATGAAGCACTTTTTATAGATTGTGTATCTTGTGTAATGTAAAGAAAGCGTGAGAGTGACTAAGGAGCAAGTCTGTTCTCACCTACTTTGTCGTTGTTGTTCTGTCTTGAAATGAAGAAGAAAAGAGAACCAGGGTACCAAGGACTGAACATGCTGTAGTACATGGGGAGCATTCTGCACATCATCCCGTTATCCAAGGCCACATTTTTCAGATGCCCCCAGAAAAGTTAGCAGGCAATAGGCAACGGCATAGCCTCTGAGACTCAGGATGCTTAAGACTGAAAATGATTAGATAATATCTAGACTCATTTATTGCCCTTTCTTACTGATAGCATTCCTTTCCTGCCATGCGATGAGACTGAAACAGCTAATGCACAGAATACCATACGAATCATGTCTCCTGCAGTAGGAGCCTCTAGCCCAGAGCATTTCCTGTTTGCTCTACCTGCAATGAATTATTATTATTATTATTATTATTATTATTATTATTATTATTCTGGCAATGCAGCAGGGAACTGGGATGGCCAGTTGTTCACAGGGAACAAAAAGGCACAAGACAGGCAGAACCCCAGTGTTGTCTAGACACACACCAAGGGGATTACAGCTGGATGTACCAGATAAGTAGCTATGCCAGCATCTTCTCTGCTCACAACACAAATCCCTGAAGAGGCGCTTCTAACCTTGACATCAAAATTAGCCATCCAGTGCTCCAAATTTTATGGTAGGATTGGTTATTTTTCTACACTTTTCACAGCATGTTTCTATTTACTTTATATTGTATCTTTCCCTCCCCATAAACATGGCCCTGTTCCCAAGACAGGTTTGTTTGATTATTTATTAGTAGTTTGGTTAGGTTAGTTAATTGTTTATAGCACTGGTTTAGAAAGATTTGGAGGATAATTGTGCTGATAAACACAATGGCTGAAAAATAAAGAAATGAGTTACTTTTGACATGTGCAGAGACATGAAATTTCAAAAACCATCACTGTTTCTGGTTTGTTTCTTGACAGATAGTGCTGTCAATTATTCTGAAAAAAGATCCCAAAGGACCAGTTTTTTTGCGGGGGGAGGGTGTTCACCCACGAGTTCTGAGCTTTCTTAGTTACCCATGTTATTAAGACTCTCAGGCAGATATAAAGCTAGGTATTTGTACTTGTGAGTTTGCATTGGAGAATATGTAATTTGGCGCTGTACACAGAAGTGACACATATCATTTGAATACAACCAAGAATTAGAGACATGAGCATCAAGGTAACTGTTTACACGCCCTTATGGTGCTTTTCTGTGGTTCCCCAGCTCTTTCACCTGGATATTACCTTTTTTCTTCGTTGCTTTTCTCTCTTCACTGAGAAGAAATACCTGATGTCCAAGTTAAAAGGGGAAAGGTTTATTCAGTTCACAGTTTGTGGAGGTTGCAATCCATAACCAGCTGGTTCCAAGGCAGAGCGGTACATGGCAGAGGGCAACAGTTCATGGCAGCAGAAAAACAGCCAAAGCAACAAGAGGAAAAAGGAAGGAGCAGAAGCAGAGAGCTGTTCTCTATATTGTACATACTCACCTCCCCAGAGTGGTGGTAGCACTCACCAATAATCCCAGCTTTGGACCATGAGTCAATCAAAAACTCTAGAAGCCTGAGCCATGATTGCATGATACTTTAGTGGGAGATATAGATGCACAACTTCTATTTCCCAGAAGTGTCCTGCATCGCACATTGCCTTATGCCTTGTACCAATTTCAATCAAATTGTGCCAAATTAGCATCTTGAAAAAAATACTTGTTTATATACATAGCATTGCTCACCAAACCATGCCAATAGAAAAGCAGGAGGTCCTTTTTCTTTTGACCATTTAGTAATTTTTTATCTCATTTCACCTTTCTTTTATCATGATGAATAAACAAAAGCTATAATGGAAAGTACTTCCACTGATTTAATAAAGAAAGAAATCCTTCTTCCTATAAATGTCTCTGTGGGGATTATATATTCAAACCCAGAGTCTTTGATCCTTTGCAGAAAACGTGTACTGGAACAAAAAAGGTACTCAATATATAAAAAGAGCTGGTATAGTCACTTTCTAATTGTCTTTGTTTTGTTTTTTAAAAAACTACATTGCCTGAGGATTTGTATGTTATTTGGTCAGGCAAGTAATGTGAAATTAGCCCTCTGGACTCAAACACGTAGTACATTCCATCAGAGAAAGTCATTTCAGGGAAGTAATTAGTTCAGCTAACTGCTTGACTACTCTGGTAAAATTGGCCAGTTGTCTGACCTTCTATAGAAGCAGGGAAAAAATTTGCTTCCCCATAGGACTCTGGCAAAGACATCATTCTGCTTTTTCATAATCAAAGGGGTGCATCAGAGTCCTGGTGCTTCAGTGACCCAACATTCTGCTGTAATAAATTCCAGAAACACAAATAAATACTTATTTGTGGACTATGTTAGAAGAATGTCATTTCATAATTGAGTGGCTATCCAGTCATTAAACTTTGAGAATACTTCTTGAATTGAATAAAAGGTACTTTCAAGTGGATCTCTACATGTATATGGAAAAATGCAATAACTACACTTTGTCAATGAAAGTTTACAAAAGTTCATTATTTTAACTAATGATTTCTGCTACTGATTTCCAAAATTACTTATGCCTAGAACCACGAAGCAGACTAAGGGCGCCTCAGGGGGGAAAAGGATGCTAATGAGGCAAGACTTACATTTGCATAGCACTTTCCTTTTTATAAAAACACTTTTCATTATTTCAGTTCCTTCTTGAAATAATCATGTGATGAGAGTAGGGGTTAATACCCCACTTTTTAAACTTAAAAAATAGTGCTTCAGAGATATTAGACAAATTTTCTAGCCTTGTAACTAATTATGATTGGACCCAAGTCTGCCATGTATGTCTGACTTCCATGTCTGATTTCCTAAATTCAGGGGTCTTTCTCCTACATCACACTCTTCTTGCTCAAAGATAATCTGTTGAAATCTGAAGTCATGTTTGTAAATGCCTCATCTTTCTGTGCCCCCACCGCAGTGATGTGTATATCCTCCATAAATATTTCTAAAAGACAACATAACATGATCAAAGAATTTACAGGTACCTACTTGAATATACAAGTGAGTTAAACTTAATACTTTTGTTTCTACACATTTTTAAAATGCTTCCAATAATAGATAATAAATAAAAATATATTATCAAATCCATTTGAAAAATGCTTACCAGGTAAAATTCAGACAATGTGCTCAAGGTCATTCAGTTAATACCTGACAGAACTTCTAGTTATCCAAGTTTGACGTTGTCTTCAGTGATGCATGTTTTCAGGCATGTTTATGCAAATAAAGAAAAAAGCACAGGCTTCTGGAGTAGGATTGATTAACAGACGACATTTATAGATCCTCAGTCTGTGTGTGTGTGACAGAAAATCTCCACAATATTCAATGTGAGCAGGAGTGTCAGGAGCTCAGTTTATTAAGTAAACTTTCTTATGAGTAGTATAAGGGCTCATTCACCTTACACCAAACCTCCTCCTCCTACAATGAAGTACACCTCAGAAGGCTCAGACCATGCCTTCAGGAGGACAACAGGAAGATGGAGGACTATTTCATAAAGGAGAGAGATAAATACCAGAAAAAGAGGTACACCAGTAACTTTGAGTGAAAATATTTTAAGCACTAGCAAAAAATAGATCACAGCTTATTGGAACTAGAATGTACCCGTAAGTGGACCTTGCTTTCTTTGATTTTCTCTACATCTCCTAATGGCTCCAGGCTGCACTTAGAGCTTAGCCAGTGCCTTCAAGTAAAGTGTATGCCCCATTTTCTCAGAGGAGTAGTGCACTCTGATATGATATCCAGAGAGCATGTAAAAGTCTCCTACAATTTCTTTATTCCCCCCATATATTTAGTAGAGGATCTACAGGGTCTCACGACATAGATTGCACTCCTGCTTCTCCTATTTTCAGCCTTCCAAGCGCTGGGATTACAAGTGCTCACCACCATGCCCAGTCTCAATTGCCATCCCAGCATGCCCCAGGGGCAGGCCTGGCACAACAGGCCAGGGATTGAACCCGGGCTGCTACTCTCTACGTAAGTAGGCACTTTAGTCCACTGATCCATCTGGCCAGCCCTTTGTTTCCTGAAATTTCAATAACTTCCTTGCTTAGTTCTCTATAATCTGCAGTTCTATGGATGCCACTCCAGATCAAGTCAGCAAGCTGTCACCAGTCCCTGTTTTTCTATAAATAAGGGAGTTAAAAATTACTTTTACATTTCTACCTTGTTTTATAAAATGGTCATATAAACTTCAAATCATCTTGATCATAAATAAGTAAATAAAATTTTGTTAACACACAGCCAGGCCCAGTCAGGGTATGTTTGCTCCTTAGCAAATGGCTAAGTTGGATAGAGTTAGTAGGTGTCACAGACACAGCTCCGGCAAGCTAAAATATCTGTCATCTATCTCATGATAGACAGTTTGCCAACACCTGCTCAGAACCAGTTATTTTTCCTGAACTTCACCTGCTTTACTTTGTCTGCTCTGGCCAATGGAATTTCTCTTAGAGTTGTATGTCTCAAGATTTTTGAGATGCTTGGGTCTTAACGCTCTCTTGCATCTACAACCACCGATATGCTGCTTCACCGCATAACAGTGCTTCAAATAGATCTATAAATCCTATTCTGCTAAAGGGGGAAAAAAAAAAAAGATTGCTCTCTGCCTCACTGTTCCTCTTGGTCCAATAAACACAAGAAGATGTGGACGGTGCTATCGCATGACAGGGTGGCATGCTCGCCCCAGTTCGGTCCAATTGGAACCCTCCATCAGACTCTGAGAGGAGACTTTCCTGCAGAGGACAGTTCAGAAACAAAGCAGATATTTACTGAAACAGAAACAAGAAAACTAGAACTATGTTCCAAATATCTTATTGATAGGACATGACTTGCTTGTAATTTTCCATGGAGAATGAAAGGACTTTTAAAAATCAATTGTTTTTGAAGACTTACCATGTTCCAGCTAACGCTTGGAATTACATCACCACTCGTGCACTGTATCATCAATATTTTCCCACACAGTAGGCATAATGATCATTTCACAGGTGAGAAAATAAGTCATGATACAGTCACATATACACTAGATGACAAACCTAGGACTGGGATACATAAGTCTTGACATCCCAGTCTGTTGAAATTCCCTCTGCACTGAACTGTTTCCTTCAGCTCCACTTTGTAAGACTCATTGCAACATGAAACACACTTGGCACACCCTAAAAATGAGCAGTACTGATTTCATACGGGTCACAATGACCTAGGGATGAAAGACAGTGGGCTGAGGGGGAACTTGTGTGTAGATCTTGTAAAGGAAAAAACTTCCTGATATTATTCACTAAAAAGTGAAATTTAGTACAAAATAAGCTTCTCTTGGGTCTAATTCAAAGGAGGATTACCCTTCAACTGTCCAAAAGATCACACACCATCCACAAAGAGAGCAGACTCCCATGATTATCATGACTTATTTCCTCACCTGTGAAATGATCATTATGCCTACCGTATGGGAAAATATGGATGACACAGTGCACGAGTGGCGATGCAATTCCAAGTGTTAGCTGGAACATGGTAAGTCTTCGAAAACAACTGATTTTTAAAGATCCTTTCATTCTCCATGGAAAATTACCCAATCACATGTCACAGCATAAATACAGTGGGTAGGCACATTGAGATCATATTGGCCATCTAATGTCCTTTCACAGATACGTAAATTGAAGCCCCAAAAGGGCAGATAATTGGCCTGGTGCCATACAAGTGGCAGTGGAAGGTGCTCATTTCTATGACAGCCCGTGACACAGTGATGGGCTCATGAGTTGGATACAGAGAGATTAGCTGATGTGACTTCACAGAAGGTGACTGATGGCCTATATAACAGATCTCCTTTGATGTCTGCCTCTCGAGGAATGCAGAAAGCTTATCCTATCTCACAGAAATCTTAGCCCATTAGTCCCTGTTATGGTTTGTGTCTAATTGTCCTCCCAAAGCCTAATGTAGTCATGGAGCGGGGACCTCTAGAGTTTGAGTCTGACTCATGATCCATTGAGTCAGTAGATTATGTGGTCTAGTATTGCTGGGCTTATGGATTGTAGTACTACTGGGATGATGGGTATGGCCTGAGGCAGAGAGTCTGAATGTAATATAAGAGAGACCTGGAAACAGACTCTCTCTCTGTTGCTCTCTGTTGTCCTAGTTAGTCAGTCTTCTCTGTTACTCTCTATTGTAATTATTCACCATCATGAGCTGCTGCTCTCTGCCACGTGCCTCTCTGCCTTGGAGCCAGCCAAGTATGGACTGCAACTTCCAGTAACTGTGAGCTAAATAAACCCTTCCTTCCCTCCTTGATTTTGAGTGTTGGGTATTTGTCCCAGCAATGAGAGAAGAGTAACTGAGACAGTCTCCTACAGACAATTTCCACTGGTACAGGTCTTATTATCCTGTACAGCTCTTGAAGAAGAATGGATCACTCGTCTACTAAGGTGGGAACTTATGTAGGAAAAATAACAGAACTATATGTAGGTCACCAAAATCCCAATGACTTTTGCCTACCTGGGCTTCATTTCCAATTTAAAAAAAAAAAAAAAAAGAGTAACTTCACTCTGTGTTCTCATGGGTAGACTCTGCAGGCTGCTGTATTCTCCTCGGGGCTTTCATCTGTCATGGTCTTTTGTGGGTTTACATCCTGGACTTCACGGATAAGAGATTATCTCAAATTATTTGGGAGCAAGCCTTCTTTCTGCTGGTTTTCCAAATCACTTCATTCTGCACTTTACTGTTTCCTTAGCGGCATTCATGTGAATTCATAGGAACAGAAGGGTCCTGGGTGAATAATCTCCTGCCTCTGTCACTGTTATGGACCCCTCCCATCAGGGTATTATCCGGGGTCTACACTTTCATTCAGAACCAGCGTATACAGTAAGCATGCAGTGTTTTCTGAAACTTAGCTCTCCCCTGAGGCAGGCCTACTGTTGTACAGACATGGAGACAGGCTCTCCGCTTTCCGAGCTGAGGTCTCAGTGCTGCTCTCATTCCCACCGTTTGCAGAGATGGACTAGCACTTCTTGCTCTTACAGCACTGCTACTTGACTGACTTAGCCTGCATGGTGTCTGTTCCAACACCTCCATCAAAAGGAAAGAGATCTCTAACCCTGCCTGTGCCACTGCATTGTTGGCCCACCAGGCTGTGAGGAGGAGGGGCTATGAGCAGCTGGCTGCTATGGACAGAGGAACGCATAGCTCCTCATTTAACCTCTTCAGCAGCTTGCATGCTACCTCTCCCTCTGGTCTCTGAGGTTCACACCCTGAATACCCCAGACTTGGGCTCCAGGGAGCTAAGCAGAAAGTCTCCAGCTGGTGCAGCAGTGGGTCTCACATACAGCACATTTGTATGTCCTTAGGCATGGTCATGGATGAGCAGAAATGGAGTGTCTAGCACCTGTCAGGAGTTCTGTAGAAAGTGGACTGAGAGAACTGGGCCTGTACACAGCTGGGCATTGTCACTGGCAGAGCGAGCTCTGCTGTAGATGTCCTTGATGCCAGTCCTAGAGCACATGAGCTGTGATCTCACATGGCCGAGGACGACCTAATGGTCACCGACAAAAGCCTGCAGCAAATGCCTTCCACCACAATTGACTCAAGGCCTAGTTTGAGTTCTGCTCAAGGCCAAGATACAGGTGTGGACTTCG
>PVJA010006396.1:61583-73517 GCA_004027025.1 Myocastor coypus
CAGGTGTGGACTTCGGAAGATGACTCTGCGTTCTTGCTTTATACACCCACTGGACACCTTGCCCATGTGTGTCTACAAGGCCTCTTGGGAGAGTGTCCCCCTGGCAGAGGATCTAGGATGGCAGCATGCAGTCAGACCTTCCTCTTCTTCCTCCTTTGTAGAGCAGAGATAACCTTTTTTTTTTTTTTTTTTTTTTTTGCTTTTTGCTTTTTTGAGACAGGGTCTTACTATGCAGTTCAGGCTGGCCTTGAGCTCACTCTTGTAGCCCACGCTGGTCTCAAACTCACATCAATCCTCCTGCCTCAGCCTCTCAAGTGCTGAGATTACAGGCGTGAGCCACCATGCCTGGCTGAGCAGAGATAACTTTAAATTGTCTAGGTTTGAGGCTAAAATTATCTATAAAGCTAAGGTCATTATGAATTTTTTTAAAGGACCCACTATAGGACTGTTTGGTTTCTTTGTTTTTAAATTATCCTTCTCAAGATTTGAGTACCTAAGGCCTCAGAAGGATATTCTGTATCTAATCTTGGTGGCTTCTGTAAAGCTTGAGTCATATGAGATTTAGATAAAAAGTTGATAACAAGGGAAAAATAAAAACGAGCAGGAAGAGTCTGGCTGTATTTACTCATTCAACAAATGTGACTGTGTTCCCAACTACTCTAAGAAATTTTACCTGGGTCATGGAAAAGTCTATAAGAACCCACTGATATGTTCATCTCAGTGTTCACAGAAACAAATTAAAACTGTAAAGATAAAGTGATTTGCCAAGTGTCACACTTTTAAAAATCAGAAGTCAAACAGTTTTCCTTATATCATACTACTTCTTTCTCTTGCCATGTATCATAAAATCACCACAATAATCAAACAAAATCGTTGGTTGGGTAAAATGATCCCATTCATACCAATAAGAAAACTAAAGCACAGGCAGCCAAAACCACCACTCGCTCAAACCACATAGCTCACAAACCGAGAGTCAGGGCAAGATTCAGCATCTCTGATTAAATTCTGATGCTTCCCCTGGTGTTCTAGTAAATACCCCACAGACACCTTCTATCGATTCACTTTAGCAAATGGTCTTTCCTTAGGAAGCGATGGCTAGGGATGCAAAGGTGTGTTTCTGAAATCCCAATATCTTTCGCATCTAAATTATGTACATATTTTTCAAGAGTACGTGGGAGATAGATGGGAAGATTACTGCTACAAGCTACAGAACAATAATCCATATTGGAGTTTTTCAAATTTGAGCTTTCTCTGGAGATTTAATCTGCATTCCGGGCCCACAAAAATCATTCCGGCTTCTCATAGAGTAATTCCAATACATTTATAATAATATTTCGTTTTCATTTCTCAGTAAATGGGGATGCATTGCTAAAACAGACCATTTTTATTTACCTTGTGAATCATATATGGGAAAACTACAGCCAATTTGAAAGTATCGCGTATTTCCTTGGGGGCTCTCATTGAGGGGATCGCACGATACATCAGACTTTCTGGCAAACGAGACACAGAGGGGCCACTCATGCATCGATTCCCGTTTTGGGAAGTCTGCATCAGTGGAAGATTGCAAACAAGGCATTACTTTGTCAGCTGGAACAAAAGCCCTGATTAAAAATTAAAATACATTCTGTACTGATAAAAATACAGCTGCCTAATTACTTGCAAGATTTATATTTTGCCATGTTAATTCCCTCATAATGGTTATTTCTTACTCCCTATAAACCAGAACACAATGATCTTGACAGTGACAAGCGTCAATAAGCATTTGGCTGTCCCTTTTATTAGATAGATAAGTTTCCGATTATTAATGTTTTCAAAATCCCATCCTAAAATACTTCACCAGGAAAATAGTACACATCTCTCATCACATGGCATTTGCACTAAGAAGAAATGTGTATTTAGAGACACCTAATTACAGCTCATTTAAAATTTTGCATCTGCCAACTGGACCTTCTAATTTACTATCACCAACTGTCTTCAATATTCACATACATAGACGCACAAACATACATAGTTTAAATAAATAGAACAGCAACTTTCAGATGCTTGAGAACTTTTGGAGACCGGAATGCAGTGGAAAATAAGATGTGATAAGAGGGAGGAGAGAGCAATGCCAGGGAATCTGCTGTCGCACCAAGAGAGGGCATGACTACCTGTGTCACTAGATCACGTAGGCCTAGACAGAAGGTAACAGACAGGAAGAAACTGAAATCACAAGGAGAAAAATTCCAGCACCAGTTCTCAGGAGATGAAATTCTGGACTCAGAGAAGAACCCCAGCCAGGCAAATGAATCACATCAACCACTCATGGTTTCCACAGAGGGCTCTGCAATGACGTCTGCCACACAGGGTTTGTGGGGAGAGGGCAGTTGGAGCCCAGGAGCCCAACTGCAGGGACCAGAGCAGAGCTGGGCGCCCGTAGCCTCTTAGACAAACAAAGGCTCTGCCTGCCGATGCCCTCTCCAATCTGCTGAGGGGCATTCAGAGTAAACACAGCAGTGCCCACTCACTGGACAACCATGTCTCCAAAAGAATAATTGAGGAATTCATGGAGCCTTAGCCCATGCTCCTTGTGGATGGGATGCAACCTAGTACCCTGACCAGGTCAAACCACGTTTGCTCATGACAGATTCATCAGGCATGTGGGATTTTCTGAAGTCCTTTATTGCCAGGCAGAGGAGGAATTAATTTGGTAGTTATGAGCTAGTCCTGCTGTTGGTGGACCTATCTGAGCATTTATCCACAAACACAGAAAAGCTGTCTGCTCTGTATGGCCTCTCCTCCTTGGATAAATGCAGATTAAATTTTTTATTTTGTATTGTATGGTATGGTATGGTATGGTATGGTATGGTATGGTATGGTATGGTATGGTATGGTATGGAATGGTATGGTATGGTATGGTATTGTATTGAATAGTACCAGGAATTGAACTCTGGACCTCACACTTGCCAGGCAGGCACCACACCACTACCCCGTTCTCCTTTTCCCCTCCAACTCCTGAAGCTTTCTCCCTTCACCCCAACCTCAAGCTCCAGGGACCCCAGCACTAACTCTCTGTTCCCTAAGCACCACAGGCTCCCACGCTTCTGTCATTACTCATGCTGTTACCACTTCTGTGTGAATCTTACTTAGCTCAAAGATCAATCTTATGGTATGGTTGCCAAAACACTTAAGCTTCAAGCAACTGTCTCAGCTACTTTTCACCCACTGTTGGGACAAAATATCTGATATCCAAAATTAAGGAAGGAAAGGTTTATCTAGCTCACAGTTTGTGGAGCTTTCAGTCCGTACTTGGCTGGCTCCAAGACAGACTAGCACGTGGCAAGGGGGCAGCCATTCATGGCGGTGGAAAACTGCAAAGAGCAAGCGAGAGACAGCACCTGTGGCTGCTAACAAGCCTCTCCCCTCTCCTTACATGGTAATGAAAATTATGAGCCCCAGGGCAGGCGCAGCACAATCCCAACAATGGACCATGGATTAATCATAAATTCTAAAAGCCTGCACCATGGCTGCATGAAGCTTTGGGGGGACAAACAGTCATAAAGCAAGACTCCACATGACTTCAACAGTAAATTGATTTTGCATTTTTTACAGAAGGTCCAGGATGGAATAAACACACATGGCATGGTCAGCCCACCTTCTATCCTCAGTACGGACTTTACCATATGACTGTTCTCAGAACCACAAGAACACTACCAGCAATGAATAGAAATATACATTGTCCTTCCCATGTGTAACCGGAGATAGTCTCTTCAACAAACACACATGCTCCCCCTCATCAGTCTGATTAGATCAATTTAAAAAGTGCTCACTGTTATCTTTTCCCCATGAAAGGGAATGACATGCACTGATTAGTAATTAAATAATCTGTGCAAAATGAATTGGGGAAAGCTGGTGTTAGTTACCACTATGGTGAGAGTTTCCTAGGAGAGAAATGCTCTTCCTTAAATTACATAAGCAATTAATACCCTACCTGAAACTGTAGCATAGGTCCTTGGGTGCTTGGCTCCTAATCTTGTTATATAAAAGTTGAGATACCAAACTGGTTAGTTTTCTCTAGACTTCCAAATTATACTGTAGCATCAAAATAGACTTATATAGGCATAGACAAGGACATAGACATGGACATAGATAAAGACATAGACATAGAATAGACATATAGACATAGACACACAGACATTGACACAGACACGGATATATAGAGTAACATATATATAGTATACATGTGTAACATTTATATAATATATATTACATATACATATGATATAATAAATATATTTCTCATAAAATGGAGTTCAGAGAAAATGAATTGTTAAGTCACAAAAAGAGATGGAAAAGTCTTATTGTGAAATGAAAGAAGCCAACCTGAAAAGTCTACACACTGGTACCATACGGTTCCAAATACACAAAATTCTGGAAAAGGCAAAATTATGGAGACAGTGAAAGGGTCAGTGAAATTGTTCAGTATGATAGTGTCTTAGTGGATCATTTCATTATGTGTAAAACCAAGGGTGAACCCTAATGAAATAGTGCTAGTGTAAGCCATGGAACTTTGGGTGACAATGACGCTGGACTGGAGGTTCATTGATTGTAGTAAACACTCCAGTCTGGTGCAGGATGTTGAGTGCAGGAGACCATGCACGGAGTGTGGGACACACACGTACATGGCCTGTACTTGGTGCTCAATTTGGCTAGGAATTCAGTACCCTAAAATATAAAGCTTGGTTTTGTTTTGTTTTATTTTGTTTTGTTTAGAAAAAAAAGACAAGAATAAACTAGCATAAGGCTCTGGTATGGTTTTATTCTGTAGCTCAAGTACATTATCAAAGTTACTTTCCATCCTAGTTACTTTCTAATTCTTCTCTCTACCAGTTGCAAGATGGCTTGAAACTGTGGCATCCATTCAAGACAATAAGACAGAAAAGTAGTACTGTTTTGTGGAGTCTCTTGCTTAAGATGCAAAAGTTTGAGGCAAACTTTTAGGCCAGAATCAGGCTGCAAGCTCATCCAAAACAAATCACTGGATAACAGGTTCAGATCGCCATGTTTGAAACAGAATTTATCTAGAGTGAGATGGGCAGACACTTAAATGTAAGTCATAACTCCTTTAATAAACAATAGAAGGATCAGGAATAAATATTAGTGGAAAAAGATACAGTTGTTAGAAAAAGAAACTAGTTACTTCCTAGGAGGCTTCTCTGCACCTGCCTCTACTTCTTAATTTAGAAAGAGCCCACAGGATATGGGCTCTTTAACATTGGCAAAGTTTCCCCAAGATTACAGAGGCCGTGAATAAGGAGCTGAAGATTACCTCTTTTGTTGTGGCTGCTGCTATTGTAATTCATAACTGAATGAACAATATCATGAACATTTTAAAGAAGACAATTTTGGAAAATTGGTCCATTTTCTTTCAGATGGTGCGATAGATGAAATGAGTGCTTGCAGAGTCACTGACTGGGCCCAGGTCTTTGTTCTCCCTCCAGCAATGTCAGACCCAACATTTCCCTTGGGGAGAACATTACCAGCCTCTTCACCACACTGTTACTGTGGCCCTGCACCTGCACACCTTCAATGAATCCCGAGGTTTAAAGAGCGCAACCCAATCTTCAGAGCTTAGCCCCTCATCTCCAAAGCAGAGCCACTTCTTGCTGCACTGAGAGCAGGAAACCACGTGACCATGAAGACAGGTAAGACAGGTTTTGCCGTTTCTTGAGAAATGTTAAACAAGTCTGCAGAACTGTGTGATGTCTGTATCCCTGGGAGGTGCGAAATGTCTCTCCAAGAACTGGGATACGTCACAAACTGCAAGATTTAAGCCATTCATAACTCTTTTGGGATTTGTTGTTGTTTGTTTATTTGTTTGTTTTTGTGCAGGGTCTACAGGATCTACGGGGTCTCACTACTTAGGCTGCACTTGTAGTGATTCTCCTCTGTTCAGCCTCCCAAGAGCTGGGATTGCAGCCACATGCCACCACTCCCGTTCTCAATCACTGTCTCAGCACACCCCAGGTCAGAGCTTGGACAGCAGGCCGGGGATCAACCTCTGACTCCTGCATGGGCCCAAGCATGCACTTTAATCTGCTGAGCTATCTGGCTAGCCCTTTCTTTTAGGTTTTTAAGTAAGATACAGTAATTGAAAAAACTTTTTTTATAATTTTCTATAAGATATTCACTATACATATATATATATATATATATATATATATATATATATATCCATTCCCCAAATTAGTGTAATTATGTATCACAAACATATACCAATAAAAACATAATTTCTTTATCACTACTTCAGATTGGTACAAAAGCACTCTAAAGTTATTTATATATTACTGCTGGTTAGTGTCATAAATGATTGGGAAAAAAATTGAAACACTTACCAGAGAAGGAATATACCAAATAGTCCTCTTCAGGAATTATAGCAGGTGAAAAAGTTTTATGGTAACTACATATGAAATTCATTATGCAGCCAGTGTCTAAAAAGCCTAAATTTTTTACAATCTTAAGATGGTACAGATGTTCTTTATGGTTTAATAAAATCTCCTACTTGGAGTTGACAGTATCAAGTTGCATTGCCACCCTCTTCCATCTTCTCGACCTTTCTGCAGATGGTTCACTATTTGTCCTTAAAAATCCTTACCCCAGTTCCTCTGGATAAGTAGGGATGCTGTGTCATAATCCACCATCAATCAACATAAATAAAACAATTCAGCACAGATGTGGCCTGAATACCCATTTAGATTCTGCTAATTGTGCAAAGCAGTGGCACAAAGGTTTCAAGGTCAGAGAAACCAACAGAGAATTTACTCTGTGGAAAAACACAGACGAGGCTGTGTTGCTTATTATTGTGGCTGCTCATTTGAAGAGTTTCGGAGAACGGTCCCCCTGAAGATAACAGGTTGCCCACAGCAGCTGAATTTGCATCAGCTCCCTACGGGAATGTAAGGGAAAAGTGTGGCTATGTTAAGGAAAACAAAAACTAAAATTTAGAGTTAGGGCATATAAACCCTCTAAGGGAGATCAAACTATAAGACCAAAAAATGCATATCACCAGACTCTCCTAAGTGGGTATGAAATCTGGGGTCTTGGCCTATGACCTTCATCTTGTTGATCTGGATCATAAACACCACTTAATTCTGATTCCCCACAAGAAAGAAAGAGCAGATTTCTAGGCCTTCTCTCCTAAAATCAGTGGTGGGTGGGAGAACTATTGGGAGAAACTTTCACAAATCTTGACAGAGACAACTGTGGGAAACACAAAAGAGAGAAGGCTACTTGAATTTTATCTGCAGGGTAAGGATGAAGGTTACAAAGTAGACAGGAACAGACTGGCCAGATCCTGCTGGTCCCACCCCCAGGATGCGCTTCGAGGGCTATTGAGAGTTTGGGAGGCTGAAAATAGGAGAATCACTATGAGTCTGAGCTGTGTAGTGAGTCTGCATAGTGAGATCCTGTCAACCGCGTACTAAATACATTATAAAAGAAAGAAGAAATTACAAAGTAGACAGGAGCCAATCAGCGATATGAGAGAGAGAGAGAAAACATAGTGAAAACAGCCGTCTCTTGCCTTGAAACTACAGGAGCTTCCTCAACCCTTCGAGCATGGGAACCAGTTTGTAGTCCTGAGGAGGCTTTGAGAAAATGAGCTCTCTCCTATCTTCAAACTACATGAACAAGTTTAATCTAAATAATGTCATCTCCCCACCATGAAGGTAATAGAAAGCAGCTGATAATAACATAATTGTTGAAGGAATGCTTTCATACAGAGTAAGCTGGTTTTCTGTAGGGTTTTTTTTTTGTTTTTTTTGTTTTGTTTTGTTTTGTTTTTGCATGAAGCCACTGAACCCACTGTTACTGACATGAATATAAAGATGTTGAGCTCTTCATCTTCTTTTTTACACATTTAGTACAGGGTCTACAGGGTCTCACTACACAGATTGGACTCATAGTGCTCCTCCTGCTTTTCAGCCTTCTGAATGCTGGAGTTGCAGGGACGCGCCACCACACACAGGCTGAGCTCTTCATCTTAACCAAGACTTTGAAGATGAATGACAGCAATCATCTCAAAAGCAAACTTCAAAATGTGTGACAGATACCTGAAAGAAAGGGTGTCAAAGAACGTGGTCATGCCAGCCCCATCCCCGACGCATTCGGAGACTGCGCAGGTGCCTGCAATCCCAGCGCTTGAGAGGCTGAAAACAGGAAGATCGCAATGAGGCCAATCTATGTATTGAAACCCAGTAGATCCTGTACTAAATACCTTTTTAAAACAGAACATGGAAATAAAATGATATCATAAGCATAATAATTATTAATATTAATATGTTTAAATGAAACAAAAGAAATGCTGGAAGTATCAGAGAAAAAAGAAAAAGTTTAGACTAGAAAATGCCACATGATATCAAACACAAGCCATAAGGATAAGAACATTTTATAAAAAATTTTAAGAAAATCAAGGATAAACCAAAAATTCTAAAAGCTCTAGAGAGAAAAGATATTACATGCAAAGGAAACATAATAGACATCACAAACCTGTAACATAACAGTTCTGTAGGTGAGCTCTCTGGAAGGAAATCTTTTAAAGAACCAAGAAAAACAAACAAACACAAACCTAGAACACATCATATACATAGATGGCTACTGTGAATGATTTCATTGTAAATATGTAATTATAAGTCTTTATGTAGATCTATGTTTTCTTTTCTTTTTAGAAGATTCCTACCAATAAGAGAATTACTGCATCATAGAAGTCCATGTTTGACTTCTTTACTCTCTACTAACCTTTTTTTCCAAGTATTTTTATCCCTCTATACCTCCATTATTGAGACTTTCACTTTCCTACATTCTCACCAATACTTGGGATTATCTGACTTTTTATTATGGTTATACTATTGAGTATAAATTGTATTGAATTATAATGGTAAACTACATTCTTAATAACTAGTGATATTTAATATCTTTTCATGTGCTTACTAGTTCAGTTCTTGCTGAATTATCTTTTAAGTCTTCTAGGCAGTTTTTAATTGGTCCATTTTTCCTACTATTGAGGAGTTTTTGTTTTTTGTTTTTTGTTTTTTGTTTTGGGACCAGGAATTGAACTCTAGACCTTGCACTTGCTGTGCTGCTTAGCTCTGCCCCTAGCTGGAACTGTTTGGTTTCTTTCTCTCTCTTTTTTTTTTTTTTTTTTTTTTTTTTTTTTTTTTTTTTTTTTTTTTTTTTTTTTTGGTCTTTTATTTTTTTGGTCTTTTTGAAACAGGGTCTGACTGTGCAGTTCAAGTTGGCCTTGAGCTCACTTTTGTAGCCCAATCTGGTCCCAAACTCATACCAATCCTTCTGCCTCAGCCTCCCAAGTGCTGGGATTACAGGCGTGTGCCACCACACCCAACTATGACTTTTAATATATATCTACATGTTATCTATACCCAGTCCCACAAAAAAATAAATATGTCTATATCTACATCTACATCCGTATCTATCCACATCTTCTTAAACACTTTGATCTATATCTATAGATATAGATCTATGTATACATGCAGGCTCTTTACTACATCTATAATTTTCAAACATTTTCTCCATGACTTCTTTCTATGAGTCTTTTAAAGTGTACTAATTTTGTTTGTGCTCCTAAATTCCAATTTATTAATATTTTTACTAATATCTGTGATTTTGATGTTGCTCAAAGACACTTTGCCCAACTCAAGACCAAAAATTCTAGCCTTTATCTTTCAGAAGGTGCAAACTATTAAATTTTATATTTAGGTTTATGATCTCTTTAGAGTTAATTTGTGCTTGCAGGTGAAGTAAAGATCTAAATTTATGTGCATGTGTATATGCGTGTGGGGATGTCTTTAAATACATAATTATTATAAAGACATTTGTCAAACAGATAGAGACACAGACTCACTTTGTTTGTTTTCTTGTACCAGGCATTGAACTTTTGATCTTGCATTCGATAGGCAGGTGCTTATGCCACTGAATTATCTACACAGCCCCCGACTTGCACTTTTATTTTAGATTCAAAATAAAGACTTGCTGTGAACAAGGAAACCAGAAAAGAGCAAGACAGAATAAAGAAATATAAATTACCATCAAATATATTTTCATTGTTGAATGGTATGGTATGTTCACCAGCATATATATTATTAAATACAGACAAATAACTAAATGAAAGTTTCATTTAGCAATGCAGAAAGTATGTTAAAAACAAAAACTCTCACCATATCCAATTATTTTATTTACATATGAAGTCAAAAGAACTAATGAAGTGGGGATAACAGTGCATAATTGGAGAGCTGATTCAAGGGTCAGAAAAATGCACACAGATAAGGAGGTGGCACATGATATGTGTGCAATGGCCTCTTGATTATTTATGAGAGTATTATTACACGTATGGAAAGATAAAGTGAACTCATTTTAGAACATTTATAACGTCAGAAAATGGTCATATATAAAGGTCCTGGCCATTCAAGCTGTCTACCTAACTCTGAGAGTCCCTCACAAGAGTGCAGCTGGTAGTGACCTACCTCCACTTAATATACTAACAAAAGAAATTATATTTTTTATCACCGCTCTGGTGACTTCGTCAACATGGTTTTTCTTGTTTGTTTTGCTTTGTTTTAATAAGAAATAACAATGTTACATTTTCAAAAACATGTTATTAGCACATTCCCAATAATTGATACAATGCATATTGTTGTCCTCATTGTAGTTATACAGAGCACAGGATATAGACATGATAATTTTTCTAATCATCATTGGTACAAAAATTTCCCCTCATTGAACTAAGAGAACGTAGTTGTATACATAATCCATAATTGCAGTGGGTTACTGGCAGAACTGCCCATGTCAGAAGCTGTTGATTTAAGCCTTTTACAGCTCCGCATACTAATCTAGCTTTATTTTATGACTCGTGGTTAAACTTTTCTGCTGGTTGGTTAAGGCCAAGTTAAAGCAAGACCTGTATAACAAAATATGTAACTTTTGTATATCCCAACGTCAGTCAAATCCCCTCAGGATTTACTTTGAAACCATGTACAGTGCTTTGTAGAACTGTTGTCAGTGTCATCTGTCTGGATAAGTCATGGCCTCTGCTTGACCAGTTTGTGCTCTGTGAAAGCCTGAGAGAATGTTTTCTCTCTAGGTGACTCTCCTTAGGCACACTATACAGGGACCAAGGCTTGGTCCCTGGAGTAACATGCTGACTCCACCCCTGCAATGCACTTAGATGGCAATTGAAACTTGGCATGGTGGCGTGTACCTGTAATACCAGTGCTTGGGAGACTGAAAACAGGAGAATCATTATGAGTCTGATCTTTATGGAAAGATCCTGTAGATCCTGTATTAAATACATAAAAAATAAAATAAAATGAACTTGCTGTTTCCAGTGTTTATGGGGTTAACTTGGCAACTGGCTTGCTATGAATGTCTGAGAGCCTATGAGCTTTAGTTTCTAGCTGCTATGTTGTCTTTAGAGAGAACTGGTGAAATTTAAAAAGTTATATTCCTAGGTTTGACCAGCTACAATTCTATATATACTTAAATTTCTAAATGTCTGTGTAAGAATGTGAAACCCTTTTATCACATTGTATAGGAATTTATTAGAATACCAATGATTGATGGAAAATACCACTTCCAAGTTAAGTGTAAGACCTTTGATGGAGGACAAGGACGAGGAGAAGAGGAAGAGGAAGAGGAGAAGGAGGAGAAGGAGAAGGAGAAGGAGGAGAAGGAGAAGGAGAAGGAGAAGAAGAAGAAGAAGAAGAAGAAGAAGAAGAAGAAGAAGAAGAAGAAGAAGAAGAAGAAGAAGAAGAAGAAGAAGAAGAAGAAGAAGAAGAAAGCACACCGAGAAATTCTTAAAAACTTGGATCTTTTATTCATTGATAAAAATCAGATCATAAGCTAAATAATTACAATAATTCTGGAAATAAACACATGTTTGAT
>PVJA010006397.1:0-63580 GCA_004027025.1 Myocastor coypus
TGCATAATCTCCTTCCTTGTGTTTGTCCCCAAAAGCCAAGTGCAGCCCGAGTCGCTGGTGCCCTGCCCACTGCCTCTGCCATCGCATTGCCAATATAGCTTCCTTGGCTTCCAGCTGCCAGCACTTGTGTCTCTCTGCCTAGAACTTTCTAGCTTGGGGACTTGCTTGAATTCTGGGAGCCCCTGACCATGCAGGAGGCAGAAGGATTGGGAAATGAACACCCAGCCCCACACTGGATGAAGCTGTCAGTCAACGGTCGAGGGGGCTGGCATAGAAATGCCCAGCTCCTGTCCCTCAGCATGACTGCTATCTCGCAGAGATGCAACCCCTGCCCCCACAGGATTTAACACCATTCGCCCACAGCAGCAACCTACTTGGTGACCTGTCCCCATTTAACTTCCTTTTCTTGTATCTTTGTGCCCCATCTTACTGGCATTTCCTGACTTAGCCTCTCTAATAAGCCGCATGAATTTAAGCCCGCATTTTAGGGCCTGCTGCAGGCGAAACCAGACTTCTACTGGGGCAATAAGCAGAGAAAAAAAAATATTGCTAGTTAGAAGAATTTCTTTAAGCAGAATACTCCCTGATGCATTGAAGAGTTTGTTCACAGTTCATTATTTTCTTTTAGAAAAATGCGATGGCATAAATTAAATTCAAGAAGTGTCAAAAACTCAAGACTAGCCAGAATTGAGGACAGCGTGCTAGAGCGCTCGGGGGTGCTATGAGGAGCACTGTCTTGATTTGAAAAAAATTTCTGATTACCTATATCTGATTACCTATATCCTTCTATTTACTCCAGATGTCCCTCTGGGAGGAGTAGCGCCATACACCTGTGCTGATAACTGCCCTCCGCACCCCTTGAGGTTCATGCCTGTGTAGTCACCTGGAAATAATACACTGACGAGCAGTAAAGATCTTCGGAGCCCAAAGTGCTGTGAATTTGGCAAGGACCACACAGGTCAGCTGTTCTACCTCGAGCAGCCTCGGGCCTCAACGGCTTCAGCGCAGAGAAAAGTGCAAAAAAGAACAGAGGAACCCTAACAGGAAGGGCTGCCAGTGAGGGCGCAGCTGATCGCAGTGGGCTCAACTGGCCTCAGAAAGTTCATAATATAGCTGTTAAAAAAAAAAGAAGAAGAAGAAGAGGAAAAAGAAAAATTTAAAAAGGCACTCTCAACCCAAATTATAAGATAATTATGTTCCATCTCAAATTCAACACAATAAACGTTATTTGCTTTCAAGCCTTGGCAACCGTCTCATAGAAGGGAGAAATACCATACAAAAACAAAATGTAAACCCACAAAGCAGTAATAAAACCAGCACACAACTATTCATTTCAAGTATAGTTTGAAAAGCCTCTGATAATACCAGTAATTCCCCATAAAGCTTCTATTCTCTTGCTACAATTCTTTTTTCTGAAGATTACAAAAAAAAAAAAAAGGTTTTGCTATTCTACTGTCATTCTTTTTAGGGTGATAAAGTCCACATCCACATTATTTCCTAATTTTAAGGTTTTGTCACTCAAGAAGGGGGGGGGAGAGAAGAAAGAAATTTCTGATTACCTATATCCTGCTAAGCCGACAATAAAGTTAGGGGCTTAATGGCATTATCAGTGTGGATCCTCCTAATTTTGCATAACAAAAATTCATTTAATGATCTTAACAAGATGCTTAAATGTAGCTAGCCCTAGAGCTTTGTCCAAAGGATGCCGGAACATTCTACTAAAAGGGCAGAAAACCAACTTTCTATCCTTTTCCAAATATACTGATGCTTCACAGCGCACAGGCTGAGTATCAGTTACTCCTTTTATATCCCAGTTTAGTTACAGCCTGGGTGCTACTGGAAGGCCTACCTACCCACAACAAAAGCAAGGAAGAAGGGCCTTGGGACATCTTTGGGTGCAGAGATCTATTTAGATGAACTCAAGGAGAGGAGGATGGTTGCAAGAACCTCATGGACTCCTAGGAAAAGTGGCGTGTTCAGTTCGGGAAGAGGAAATGAGCTGCTGTAGATGTCTGGCCATGATGTGGTTGATCGGGGGAGATGCGCTGCGTGCTGGGGTAGAAGCCCTGGGAGGGAGTAGCTCTGTGGGCATGGGTGAGTTTCCCTAATAGGGGAGAACAAGGGGAAACGCAGAAGACTCAAAGGTGAGGAACCATGTGAAACAACAAAAGCAAAAGGAAAGAGGAAGAGGTGCATAAGCTGAGGCAGGACACAGCATCATGGACACAGAGGCTTCCCCCAGTGAGCACAGCTCAGTGCCTGGCAACCCTCCACTCCTAAAGATCACTGTCCTAGAGAGAAGTGAGCCTGGCTCATGCAACTCAGAGGAGGCAGATGTTAACCCTTCTAATGGACCTGAATTGGTCACTGCAGTGTACATAGAATTATAAACTATTTTTAGAAATAAAATTGCATTAATTGGAAAAACATACCAATGAAGATCTTGTTGAAGAAGTCTGCTTCTTCTCAAAGCTCTAGTCACATGTCTGTGGAAGTATACATCTTCTCTCAGGCTCCCAGATGGTCAGAGGTGAGCTTCCAGAATGTCGCTAGGTCATGAAGGCTCTGCTGTCACCACTGGGTTCACGTAGAGCTGGAGATTTGATGGGAAGTGTTGGAAATGGAGGAGGCAAGGCCTAGAGGAAGGGAGGGTGCCATGGGGTGGTACTGGCCCTTGCCTCCTTCACCTCGCCAGCCTGTTTTCTTGCTTTCCTGAGTTGTGCAGCTCCCTTGTGCCAAGCCTTTTTTGTTTTCAAGACCTTTAGTTTGCTTGTTTGTTTGTTTGTGACAGGGTCTCACTCTTTAATTCAGGCTGGCCCAGGTTGGTCTTGAACTAACAGTACTTGTCCTGCTTCAGCCTGGTAAGGGCTGGGATGACAGATTGTACCACTATGCTGGAGCCAGCAGCTAGCATGAACCTGCCTTGGTTCTGTCATGGACTGAAATCTTGGAACCTGTGAGTAAGAAGAAACTTTTCAAATTGCCTGTGCCCCAGTATTTTGTCCCAGTGACTGAAAGCTAATATAATTTAGCTAGATGATCAAAATAATCTCTAAATGGTCACTGAGGTTTCTTGTGACAGCTGAGAGGGACTTCAACTTATGTCACTACATGGTAAGCATTTTTTTTTTTTGGTCCCAGGGAATATGTCCTAAAATTTCTATAAATCAGTTCTAGAGTTTCACTTTAAGCTTTTTTCAATACTGGATGCATGAGCCCTTCGGTGGGTACTGTGCCACTGAGCTTGCATTGAGCCTGTTTTAGTTTTGAGACAGAACCTCACTGAGTTAGTTGCTCAGGCAGGATTCAAACCTGTGATCTTCCTGCCTCAGCCTCCCTCAGTGTTGACATGAGAGGTGTATGCCCCAGTGCCTGGCTCCACTTTCATTTATTATTAGAAATACTTTCTGCATGCCTCTGGCATTAAAGGCACTGTGATAAGCACATGCATAGATAGAGAACTGGATAAGACCTAGCCCCATCTTTATGGAGTTTGCAAGCTGAAGGTGGAGGGGTGGGTGGCCCGGGAAGGAGGCATCCTTAGATCCCTGAAACTATAGAATACTTTCACCTGTGTCTCTGCGGGTGGATGGGCTTTGGGACCGTCCCACTCTCTGATTGGAGCCTTCGGCTGCCCTTCTGGGCTCCTAACTCCGACCCCTCTCTTTCCACCCATTTCATAACTGCGGGTCCTGTGCCATTCTGGCCAAGCACGTGGCCTCTGTGGAGCATCTCCAGTCTTTGTTTATTCAGCATGGTGGAAGTTATGACTAAAAGGCTCAGTGGTTCCTTTATGACTCTGAGTCAGCTGACCCCAGGGGAAAACTGCTCATGGTAACATGGACATCGAAGGATGCCTGAGCCACAGCACACTCGGCCCCATTGTTCTGCTCAGATGCTCACTGTGCCGTCATTTGTGACTTCATTGGGGACCTCATATGCTGTGGGGGAGGGTTTCTCCCTGAGGTGCTTTAGTCCTAAACCATGTTGTCAGGCTTCCTGGCCTGGGTCACAGGCTATCTAACTACCTCAGTTTGATCTGGCAAAAACTCCAATCTCAAACCTCAGGGCAAAAAGAGAAAAAGCCAAAGGAATGAGTCACAAGTGCTAAGCAGAGGACCAGTAGTATACCTCAGTGGACTAAGCGCTCGCTTAGGTAAGCGCAGGGGCCAGGGTTCAATCCCTGGCACCACATGCTATGCTGGCCACCCTCCTCCCCAGGCGTGCTGAGCCAGCGATGGAGTCTGGGTGTGGTAGTGTGTGCCTGTAATACCAGCACTAGGGAGGCAGAGATCAGGAGGATCACTATTATGCTTTATGTCTAGTTGTCTCCCCAAAGCCTCATGCAATCATGGTGCAGGAACTTCTACAGTTTGACACTTGATTCATGATCCACTGGGATTAGTACTGATATGTTTTAGTGCTGATGGAATTGTGGGTCTGAGTATTTCTGGGATTATGGGTGTAGCCTAAGGCAGATAGGCTGAGGCAGAGAGCCTAAATGTAATATAAAGAGACAGACTCTGGCTGTTGCTCTCTGCTCCCTTGGTTGGTCGGTTGCCTCTGTCACCATTGTCTCTGTCCTGCCACCATGAACTGCTGCTATTTGCCATGTGCCTGTCTGCCTTGGAGCCAGCTGAATATGGACTGAAACCTTCAGTAACTGTGAGCTAAATAAACCTTTCCTTCCTTCATTTTGAGTGTTGGGTATTTGTCCCAGCAACAAGAGAAAAGTAACTTAAGATAATCACTATGAGTCTAAGCTGCAGATTGAGAAACTGCACACACACACACACACACACATAGGCTGAGCAGAGGCCCTGAAAAAGAAAATGCCATGGGTAGGGGCACAAGAGGATCTTGGCTCCCCGTCTTCAGGAGCACGATTGGGTCTGACCCATCACCCTTGCTCCATCCTGTCCATGTGCTGCCACTGGAAGTACTGTAGTCCAGCACTAGGGCAGGCTTTGTATTTCTGGAAAGCTGAAAGCTCAGTCTCCAAAGAGGGCTCCTGCATATACTCTGGACTGTGTTCTGATGAGGGGTGGAGGCCAGTGCCTTTCTATGGAGCTACATCCCCAGCCCTTTTCTGAATTTGTGTTTAAGATGGCCTTGTCGGGGCTGGGGAGATAGCTCAGTAGAATAAGTGCTTGCCTGGCAAGCACAAGGGCCTGAGTTCAATCCCTAGTTCTGCCAAAAAAAAAAAAAGAAAGAAAGAAAAAAGATGGGCTTGTCCACTCCAGGCTTTGACTTGCAGTTTTTCTGTCTCACTCTCCACAAGTGCAGGGATCTACTACCATTTCTGGCTTCTGGAATCTGTATTTTAAAAGCTGTGTTTAAAGCTGAGTGTGGTGGCGCACACCTGTAATCCCAGCACTTGGGAGGTTGAGGCAGGAGGATCCATATGAATTCAAGACCAGCCTGGGCTACAAAAGGGAGCTTAAAGCCAACCTGAACTGCATAAGACAAAAATAAAATCTGGGTATAGTGTGGCTACATACTGCGCCACTCTGCACCAGTTGTGACCAATGTATTGATTTTGCCTCTTTGGAGGGGATGTGTGTGCTCCCCATCGTAGAAACTGCTGTAGCCCGGACAGAGCACTGGTAGTCGATAAACCTGACCTTTTGTCTTTTTAAAGATCTCCCTGCTGGGCGTAGTGGTGCACACTGTAATCCCAGCACTCGGGAGGCTGAGGCAGGAGGATCAGTGCGAATTCGAGACCAGCCTGGGCTACCAAAGTGAGCTCAAGACCAGCCTGAACTGCATAGCAAGACCCTGTCTCAAAAAAGACCAAAAGAAAAGATCTCCCTGACTGAAGGCAAAACATTTAATTTCTGTTTCTTCACCTGTAAAATTGATTGGACTAACCTTTCGGGATTAAGGTTTCTTCCAGTTTTATGACATCTTTCTCTCTTCTGCCTACACATATGTGCACATGCACATACACACACACACACTTTTGCCTAACTATTTCTGGATGTTAACTCTCATTGCCATGCCCAGCCACATTGGAGCTTGAGGTGAAGAAAAAGTCATATAGTCAAACCTGTAAAATAGTGAATTTGTAGGGATCAGTCCCCAGCATGCCCTGTTGGGTTCCACCCTTGGGGCACACAATTGAGACTGGGCATAGTGGCACATACCTGAATCCCAGCACTTGGTAGGCTGAAAACAGGAGAATTACGATGAGTCCAATCTATGTAGTAAGACCCTGTAGAAACAAACAAACAAACAAACAAATAAATAAATTAATAAATAAAATAGTGAATTTTGTTCATCGTGGATTTTTTTTTCAGTAGTGTTTGCTTTTTGGGTGTGCTGAAACAGTGATTCAGACTGGGCATGGTGGTGCATGGGTCTATAATTCCAGCTCTTGGGAGGTTGTAAACAGGCAGATCACTGTGGGTCTGATCTAGTAGTGAGACCCTGAACACCCTGTAGACCCTTCCCTAAAATACAAAGAAAAAAAAAGTAGTGGTTGTTTTTGAGGTAGGATCTTGCTAAATTGTGTAGGTTGGCCTCAGACTGGAGCTCCTCTGCATCAGCCTTCTAAGTAGTGGAGGATTATGGGGTTATGGTACTGCACCCAACTTATTATCAAATTTTTTTCATTAACTTTAATTGATTTTTTTTCTTTATTTTTTTGCAGTACCAGGGATTAAACTCAGGACCTTGCTCTTGCCAGGCAAGCGCTTATTCCACTGAGCTATCTCCCTAGTCCTATTAATTTAGATTTTTAAATAAGTCTAAAATATTAATCCTGGCTGGGTGTGGTGGCACATGCCTATAATTCCAGCACTTGGGAGGCTGAGGCAGGAGGATCGGTGTGAGTATGACACCAGCCTGGGCTATAAAAGTGAGTTCAAGGCCAGCCTGAACTGCATAGCGAGATCCTGTCTCTAAAAGACCAAAAAAAATATAAATAAATAAATAAATAAAATAAAATAAAATAAAAAATAAAAATAAAATAAATCTTAAAAAAATAAAATATTAATCCTGATTATTATTGATTTTTAATTATTTATTTATGAGCTCGCTTTTGTAGCTCAGGCTGGTTTTGAACTCTCACTGATCCTCCTGCCTCCGCCTCCCAAGTGCTGGGATTACAGCTGTGCGCCACCACACCACAGGCTGATGATTGAATTTTTGATGGCCCTTTAAACTGTGTGTCTGCACCAGTGCCTCACTTGCTAACCCATGGTTCCAGGTCTGTTAGCCTGAACTCTGAGCATTTAGACAAATTGCCAGACAAGGGAAGGTGACAGAGAGGCCAGGAGAATAGACTAGCTGCCACTCTACAGAATCTCCTGAGGGGATAGGGGAGATAACTCCATGGTATAAGTGCCTGCCTGGCAAGCACAAGGTCCTGAGTTCGATTTCTAATGCCAAGGAAAAAAAGCAAAAAGTCTACTCAGGCCAGCATAATGGTTGTTTCTTTCAGCATCAGGCCATGACCAGCTATAATTTCTAGCTATTTCTGTGTCTATTTAATTTCCCTCTGACTGAAATTTCTGTGTGTGCAAGGCCCCTCTGACCTAACACAGCAAAAGCCACTCCCAGGGCCTGCAAGGGCATCGCAGCTGCACGGCCCGGGGAGCAAAGGCAGGAGGATCTACGCAACACACCCAAAGCGGCTGTGTTCCAGGATGCACGAAGGGCTAGATCTGCTTTCAGAAGAAACATTCAGAAAAACAAATAGGATTCCTGCATTAGCGCTCCCTGGCAAGGGTTTATCAAATAAATAAATCAGGAAGAGCTGGTGTTCAGGAGCCTTGCAAGAGAAGGTGCCAGCCTGGGTTCTCTTATTTGGCCCTATTGGTGGGCCCTAGAGAAAACCCCTTCTTCTCTCTGGGCTTGCATTTGTTCATCTGTCAAAGACAATACTCAATTGGACGTCCACCCTGATCCTTCCTACTTCTGGCACTATATAGGAGGTGTTCTATTAATTTTTTAAACTTTTTTTTTTTTTTTTGTCTTTTTGAGGCAGGGTCTCGCTATGCAGTCTCGCTATGCAGGCTGGCTTAGAGCTCACTTTTGTAGCCCAGGCTGGTCTCGAACTTGTACTGATCCTCCTGCCTCAGCCTCCCAAGTGCTGGGATTGTAGACATTCGCTACCATGCCCAGCCTGTAGGGGGTGTTCTATTAAGAGAGCTGGGGAGACAATTCACTTGTAAAACCTTCCCTTCTGCTATCTTCGTACCCTGGTAGCCTTTTTGCACAGACGGTGTCAAATTCTTCCTAAGTAGCTTCAGCACAGGAGGAATACAAAGCCTGGCTGCCCATCCGGAAAGCCTGGTTGGCTTTTAAAACTGAGAAATGGAGCTCGTTGAGGATCCTAACTGAAAGCAAGTCACACCCCTGCCAAAGTGAAACGGAACCATGAAAGATGCTGAAAATCTGGGCCTCTATACAAGCACAGAACAAGCACTATGTTGATATTTTAAAGATTTTCCTTCCATGTGCGACACCTTCGTGCCTCCTTCTGCGTTTTTCCATCTCGTTTTCAGCGCTCCCATGAGCTATTTTAAGATTCTGTTTTCCTTCCACACAGTAATACTGTTCAGAGAGGCAATTTAAGTGTCATCATAGTCTTTCTTAGCTTTTGAAGACCCTTTGTTATGGTGAAATAATTTTAGGCACACCAAGCACAAATACATGAAACACGTTCCTTATTTCACTAATGGCCCACTGTGGGTGTAAAAATTAATTTCATTCCACCCATGCTCTATCTCTGTTCAATTTTTACCATTGAGAGATGAAGGTTGCAAGTGAGTCTTCTCTTAAAAATGTCTGGGTTTTTTTGTTGTTATTGTTTGTTTGTTTTTTTGATGTACACCATGATGATCAGAAGAAAAGTCTATAAAAATTGCTCACCAAATGAAAAATAGTTCAATAGGTCAAATCTCAAGGTTGACATTTTGCAACAGTTTCAGTGGCCTGGAGATGTGCAGGGGAGGCTGTTTAATCTCACCTTGATGTGCAGACAGGATCTCAGTGCGCTTACTAAGCACAAAGGACTGAAGATCCCAAGTTTCCATCCAAGTCCCTGTATAGTTCGGCCAGTGTCGCTCAGCCCAGAGGCCAGGTTGTAGCCCTAGAGCCTCTTACGTACCTCTCTGAAAGGCAGCAAATTTGGAAGCATCTGGGTATGGGTGACAGTCAAGCAAATCCTTCCACATAGCAAGGACTGTGAGACAGGGTGTGCTGACTGGGGCTGGGGACCCTCCTTTGCCATGCAGGGACAGCTCCTGAATGTTATGATGGTGCACTTTAACTTTGGCTAGAAGGCACTTTGAACGGGGAGTCAGAAGATGTCCCCATCATGTGGGGGGAGGGAGAGAGGTTGCATTTGCATGAAGAAGGGGAAAGGGAAGCGTTCTCTCTAGGGGACAAGCCAGGTGCCACAGGCAGGTGAGAGAAGCCAGAGTCCTGTTCCCAAAGAGAAAAAGCTCCCAGACTCCTGGGAGCATGGATAAATGTCAAATTGGGATGGACTACTAAATGCTTCCTTATTGGCAGTTAGGCCCCTTCAGTGCATATGGCTATTTACTGGAATTGATGTCAATGCCTCAGGTACAAAAAGCAGCGTGCTGATTTTTCTTTAGTCAGATTTAATTCCCGTTTCAACCTCTAACTGCACAAACTGCTTTAAAGGGTTCTGTAAGGCTGCTGCTTTATGCTTCTTTCTTTTTTCCTTTTCCTCTTATTGTTTACTTATTTTTAATTTCTTTTGTCTTTTCTTCCAAAGCCACAAACAGTAGCTAGACTGGAGGACCCGTGAAGAATCCAGGCAGTACGAACACCCCACACATACACACACATAAACACACACACACACACACACACACACAAACACACACAATATATGCATTTGGGAGCTCTGGGAGTCCAATAGAGTCCATGCTGGTGCTAGCTTTAGAATTTAACAATATAACAAGGACAATCCACAACAACTTTAAAGAATAAATGAATAAAAAGGAGATAACAAAGCAGTTTTTTTTCAGTCTCTAAAAATAATGTCATTATATTTCCAGGCACACACAATTTAATTTCTGTGGGTTTTTTTCCTGCTACGTAGCAGTGAGCTGTGAAAGATTACAGAGAATTATAAGCAGACTATGTCTTTTAAAAAAAAGAAAGCATAGTCTCCCCTGAAGTGACAGTAAGTTGGATACATACTATTCTTAGATGAAATATATCTAATATCCAGATGTGATCCTACCACCTAAAGAGAAAAACAAATCTGTCTAAAGCCCTGAACTATACTTGACTTTAAAAAGAAAAGTTGGGGGATAATGATTTCTACTGGAAAGGCTGGATGCGTGGTCCTGATTGGCAGGCTCCCCTGCAAACCACATCTGCACGCATGGCTCCAACATGGAGATTAGCGCCAGGTTTACATTCCTGATTGGTTGTAACTCACTCTCTGAGCTGGCAACTTGTCAGCAGTGTATGTCCATATGAGGCTAAGAGGAGGGCGGGCCAGACAAGATGGCTGGATTCACTGTCAGCGGTGGCTTGCGTGGTGACTGCTACCTGGAGGTCCCTTGCCTAGCCAAGTGACGCTGCTTCACCGCTGGACCTCAGGGGTGTCTTCACTCACACTCGGCAAGTATTGATTAAGCATTTATAGTTTCCCAAGCTTTTTTTTTGGAGCTGAGCATAGAGTGATGAGTGAGACAAACACAGCCCCCTGGCCTCATGCTTACTTTGGAGGAATTTCTCCTGGAGTGTGGTTTACAACTTAGAAAAGAAAATCAGTCCTATCATTTCAGCAACACAGACTGCGGTGTTGTGTCTGATCGTGGCCTTCGTCACCATTCCCGACCCTGACTAATGTCTCGTCATTTGGAAAAGTTAATCACTGAAAGATAGTTACAGAAGATAATCAAAATAATATGATGCGTGCTTTAAACAAAGAGTCACAAACAAGTTATTGAGTCATGACATCATGGCTGGAATCAAGCCACGGCCTCTTCAAGTGGCTTTCTGCGGCTTGTGCTCCTACAGAGGAAGAAGGACATGGGGGTGGGGGCAGCCAGGAGGCTGACAGGAAGCAGGAGAAAGAGAGGAGTGGCTGGGAGCTAGACAGATCAAACTCAGTCCAAGTCCAGAGAAGCGACAGAGCCCTGGGTGGGGAGGGCAGGGGTTCACAGAGCCAGAAGAGCATCTTCAGCGGGGCTGTCCCCAAATGACTGGGAAATCCTGGCCAAGCTGCCTAAGAAAACCCATCCAAAAATTAGACTGGGAAGAGCAGGAGTGAGGCTTACAAGCTTGGCACCAAGCCTCATGGGGATGGAAATACCCAGTTCCACAAAACAGCTGGACGATGATTTGTTAGACAGGTGCTCTAGGCTCTCCAAAGGCCAGGCTAGGAAGGTGCTGGCAGTGTGACTTCAAATTCTGAAAAGGAGCAGAGTCTTAGTTACTTTTCACATTATTGCGACAAAATACCCACACCCAAGACTAAAGAAAGGGCTGATTTAGCTAATCAGCTGGCCCAAGGCAAGCTGGCCCATGGCACAGGGCAGCAGTTCAGGGTGGGCAGAAGGGAACAGGGCTACGAGGGCCAGCCACAGCTCTTTCTGTCTCTCTCATCCAGTCTACACAGGGTGGGAACCACTCACACCCTTAATCCTAGTGCCCTTGAGCCTGGAACTGTACCATGAATCAATCTGAGCCTCACACCCTCTAGATCTGGCTTCCTCTAAAAAGCACCGCCTTTGGTCGCATGAGGTTTTGAGGGGACACCTAGACACAGACCATAGCAAGTAGCCAGAACTATTTTAAACCCTTCAAAGCAGGAATAGTGGTGCGCATTTATGATCTCAGCTACTTGGGAAACTGGGGCAGGAGACTAGCCTTGGCAAACTAGCAAGACCCTATTTTAGAAAACAAGTGGCTAAGGTTATAGAACGTAGATGATGTGCTGATTGGCTGATTCCTCCCCTTATCCCAAGGAAAAGGTGAAGGAGGCTGAGAATAACTATGTAATTATGACAGTCAAACAAAGGGTTAAGATGGAACATGAGCCCCTGAGTTTATTTGCCATTATTTTATAATCATTTCTCACTAATAGCCATTTTAAATATAGATATGGCATCTCAGTTACTCTTCTCTCATGGCTGGGACAAATACCCAACACCAAAAATGAAGGAAGAACAGGTTTATTTAGCTCACAGTTACTGGAGGTTTCAGTCCACACTTGGCTGGCTCCAAGGCAGACAGGCACAGGGCAGGGAGCAGCAGTTCATAGCAGTGGAACAGCAACAATAGCAACAGAGAGTCTGTCACTCTGTCTCTCTTATATTACTTTCAGGCTATCCGCCTCAGGTTGGTTGTAGCACTCACCTATAATCCCAGCACTACTAAAACCTATAATCCCAGGGGATCATCCATAATCCCAGTGGGTCATGAGTTAATCTCAAACTCTAGAAGTCCTCACCCCATGATTGCATGAGGCTTTGGGAGGACAACTAGACACAAACCATAGCATATGGATATATAGATTCTCTTTTTGTCAGCAACAAATAGAATGCACTGTTTTACATTTTACTTTTTCATATGATAGATTCGCATGTAGCACTCTAAATTCTTATCTAGATCCTCCATGGATAGTCAAACAGTCAGTGATTATTCTTTTTGTTGCTACTGATACAGAGTCTTGTTATGCAGTTTGGACTTTTAGTGATCCTCCTGTCTCAGCCTCCCCAGTGCTGTGATTATAAGCATGCACCACTACGCCTGGTTCCCAGCTAGCATGGTGTGTCCAGCATTTCAGGGCTGGGACAGCATGCAGTACTGGGGATTGAACTCAGGACCTTGTGCTTGCCAGGCTTTCAGACTATGGAACTATCTCCCTATCCAATGATTCTTCATTTTAAACTCATTGTCTATGTCAGCTGCCAGCAAAATGTTTTTGTTTATTAAACAGAGAATTTGGGGCAAAGTTCTACTCTATTTGTTTGTTTATGTTTATTCACTTATTTACTTATTTACTTATTTTTATGGTGGGCTCAGCCTGCCCTGGGGGTGGGGCTGGCACAGCATGTGGTGCTGGGGATTGAACCATGGTCCCTGCAGTTGCCTAAGCTTACCTAAGCAAGCGCTTTAGAGGGCTGAACCATCTTGCGGGCCTGTTGATTTATTTTTAAAGCAGCTTGAAGTCGGTGTTTTAGATCACAAGTCAGCAGTGAGTTTAGCCATATATGGAATGAACAGGGTTAGAAATCACGGTAAGCAAATTCCTTCTACGGCCCATTAAGCACAAGATGCAGACAGAAGGAAGAAAAATTAGGAAATAAAAAAGGACCAGGGAGACAGGAGAAAGAAAGAAAAAAAATCAGGGGCTGCCGTAGTGCTGTGGAGCTCTCTGGCCCCCCAATTGTCTACACAGACGTGTTTACCTTGACTCTGCAACCGATGTAAGGAAGCCCTTAGACTGCATGAAGGCCCTTGCCTTGGGTTGAAGCTGAAAGCCTCTGTTGGAAGATACCTGCCTGCCCACAGCCCTCTGTCCCTCTACCCAGTCAGTGGCAGGGGCCTCTGCTTCTCTTTCATTCTTCTGTGATCATTTTACCTCACTTTCTTCATAAGAAAGCTACTAGGACCTATGAGGGACCACATCCATATCCATGAATATTTGCTTTCAAGTACTTTGACCTTTCTTTTCTTGTTTATTTTTTATAACTTTTAATAAGAAATAATGTGACCATTTCAAAACATGTTAGTAGTACATTCCCAATAATTGATACAATGCATATTGTTGTCCTTTGTGGAACCAGGGATTGAACTCAGGCCCTTGCCAGGCAAGTGCTTATTCTACTGAGCTATCTCCCCAGCCTCCTTTCCTTTTTTTTTTTCAGGACTGGGGTTGGAACTCACGTTCTTGCACTTGCCAGGAAGACACTTGTGCCATGGAGCTATCTCCTGGGCCCCTCTTTTGCATGTCTCAAGTGGTGGAGTTTCTCCTGGCCTCTCAATTCCTTCAATCGTTTTTGTTGTTGTTGTTTTTTGGTGGTACTAGGGATTGAACTCAGGACCTTGCACTTGTCAGGCAAGCACTTATCCCACTGAGCTATCTCCCTGGCCCTCCTTCAGTCTTCTGATGTAAGCTTGACCTCCATGGTGGAAGTGGTATTGCAGGTCCGGGCTCTGCCAGCGCCACTCTCCTGCTTGAGCCCCTGTGCAGGCTCCTCCGCCCTGTCTCTTTGTCTCCACCTTGCCACAGACGCAGAGGGCACCCTTGGCACAGGGCTGATTGCAGTTTTCTCCTCTGCTTTCTGCAGGGAGGCACCAGAGCAGGTCCTGGATTCACCAACCTTGACCTGGGCGCACTCATTTTAGCGGTTTCGCTGCAACCCAGGCCTGAGCCTAGGGAGAAAACTGACCTTAGAGAATCACAAATTGAAATTACTTCTGCATAAAAGTCTTTCAAGGGCCAGCAGGATGGCTCAGCAGTCTAAAGCGCTTGCTTAGGCAAGCTTAGGCAACTGCAGGGACCTTGGTTTAATCCCGGTACCACATGCTGCTCCAGCCCTACCCCCAGGGCAGGCTGAGCTGGCCATAACATAAATAAATATATGTATACATACACATATACATACATCTTCCAATAGATACCTTTGCCTTCAAAATATAATTGATCCTCTTAGCCTGGGATTTCAGTGGATCTCCTAAGTGCTCTCTCCCTCTCTCTCTGTCCACCTGAAGCATAAGCCCAGTAAACACTGGGATCCCCTTCCTCTTTTTTTTTTTTTTTTTTTTTTTGTCTTTTTGAGACAGGGTCTTGTTTTGCAGTTCAGGCTGGCCTTGAGCTCACTTTTGTAGCCCAGGCTGGTCTCAAACTTACACCAATCCTCCTGTCTCAGCCGCCCAAGTGCTGGGATTACAGGCGTGAGCCACCACACCTGGCTGCCCTTTCCTCTTTAACACCTCGTCTTCCTCAAAAACACTGACTGCTAGGGGCTGGAGAGATAGCTCTGTTGTACAAAGGCCTGCATGGCAAGTGCAAGGTCATGCGATAGAATCCCAGTCCTGAAAAAAAAAAAAAACTGACTGCTTATGCCAGCGCTGTTTTAGTGCTCTATACCTAAATTATAATTTGTCTCCTTCCTAAATATCCTGCCCAACTCAAAGAAGTACATAGGTGTGTCCAAGTTCACAACAAGTAGCAAGAGACTCCAAGGCAGGCTCTCTAGGCACCAGCACCTGTGCTTTCCCCACAAAGCCAAGATGCTTCTGGTCAGATCTCTGCCCAGCTCTGCTCCTCCCTGAGGCACCACCCTGGGTCCCTCATTGTAGCTTCACCCTAGGCTTCCCATCTGCTGCGGGCATCTGAAGGATATGTGAGTACGCTCCTCTTTCCCCTCCCTGCCATCCTTCCCTTCCTTTCCTCTGCTTCCACCTCCTCCTTCCTCTCTCAAATAAATACATTAAAAAAATGAATGCATGAAGAGAATTAGCCAATGAATACAGAGGGAATGATCAAAGTAGAAAAGTGTTGTTTGGCATAGGATAAACGATTCAAGCAAGAATCATTCATCTAGGGCCAGCCAGATAGCTCAGCCAACTAAAGCACCTGCTTAGGCAGAGTGTGATCCAGGCGTGCTATGTCTGCTCTGTCCCTGGGTACACTAAGATGGCGATTGAGACTGGGCATGGTGGCGTAGCCTATAATCCCAGCCCTTGGGAGACTGTAAACAGAAGAGTCACTATGAGTCAGGTCTATGTAGTGAGACCCTGTAGACCCTCTACTAAATATATTTAAAAAAGAATCATTACTCTGAGGAGCAATAGGATATCCACAACTCTTTCAAATGCCTATTTGTAAAGATGTAATGAAGTCAGAAATTGTGAAGGACAAAGGACCCAAACTGACAAGTACTGTAGGCAGCTAATGTTGCAGAGATAGAAATATAGGCAGTCAGACAGGGCTAGACCCTTGCAGGAGATAGCAGAAGACAAGATACCTTACAACTGTAAGAACAACGTATGCTCCCGCTGTGGGCCAGACCTAGAGACCAAAGATCAAACAAATTCTGACCTCCCTAAAGATTAGCATCCAGGATTGATCATCATGCTGAAGAAGCCCAGATGAATCATTAATCCGACTACTAGTAGCTGGCTACAGGACAAAGTCCTGTTCTGTATTCGTGCCCACTATGTGAGTCGTGTCCTTGTTTGGTCCTGAACTTATTCAATTTTACCTGAGCAGTAGTGCTTGTAATCTCATTGGCTGACCATAGTTTTGTCCCATCTCATGCCCACCTAAGCAAGCTCCCATGTTCTCCACCTTAGACCCTGATGGTTTTACTCTATAAAAGTCCCTGGGAAGCTGGGAAGAGAGCTTCATGGCACAAGTGCCTGTGTGGCAAGTACAAGGTTGTGAGTTTGAATCCCAGTCCCACGCAAAAAAAGTCCCTGGAAGAGACGGCTTCCTGGGGACCACCCACTCGCTCCACCCCCCAATCCCTCTCTCCAACAGGAGCTTTCTTCCTCCCAATAAATATATTCTGCTCATAACCTCCATTTGTTCATAAAATTCATTCTTCAGTTTTAGAGAACACCAGCTCATCCCAGGTACCTTTCAGGTCGGGAGTTTCATTTCCCTGCGTCAACTGCACAATGACCAACAGAATCCACCAACATCATCTGCCACAGGTAAGGGACACAGTTTTGTTTCTGCAGTGTCTCCACCAAGATGCACAAACTGAGTCCAACCACAAGGAAATGTCAGACAAATCCAAATCGAAAGGCACTCTACAAAATGCTGAGTTCAAAAAGGCCAAAGGCAGGCCGGAGGACCCATGGCTGTAATCCCACACTCTCTGGGAGGCTCAGGCAAGAGAGTCCAGCAGCTTATTAATTAATGAGGCCCTGTCTCAAAATAAAAAAGGCCCAGGGTTATAGCTCAGTATGAAGGGCTTGGGATCAGTACTGCCAGAAAATAAAAATAAAAGCTTCAAGGAAGCATGTCAGATTCACAGTGACTGAACAGATGGGACAATGACATGGGGGAATGAAATGAAACTCCCATCCTGAAAGGTGCCTGGAATGAGTTCGTGTTCTCTAAAATTCTAAGAACGAATTTTAGGAAGAAATGGAGGTTAAGAGCAAAATATTTATTGGGGGAAAGAAAGCTTCTGTCAGACAGAGGGACAGAAGGGGGACCTGAGCCATTTGCTGCCGTAAGCCGTCTCTTCCAAGGATTTTTATAGAGTAAAACCATGCAGTGACACAGGCCTAAGGGAAACTCGCTTAAGTGGGCGTGAGGCAAAACAGAACTATGGCCAACCAATGAGGTTACAAGCACCATTGCTCAGGTAAAATTGGTTCAATCAGGAAGTGAGTCATATAGCAAGGGGACCTGAATACAGGACTGGGTCTCTTCCTGCTGGGGGCCTGGGTTAATGATTTCTTTCTTTCAGGCCTTTTCAAGGTGATTGATACCTATTTAGAATGTCAGTCCCTGATGCCTATCCCCGAGGAAGTATGTGGCTGCATTTGTTTACTCCTTTGTCTTGAAATCTGACCTGTAGCGGGTGTGTCTGAGTCACCTTGTCTTCCTCAAGGGTTCAGCTGCCCACAGCAGCAGGTAACCTGCGATCAGAGACTTCCTTTGGCACTTAAGGACCTTAGGGAGACAAATCCTCATGACCTTTCAAAATTAAAAATCTAATCTTGTAACCACTTCTATGTAAAATTCTTCAACATATGACTCTTTGCCTTCAAAACTCCTTAGCAAAAAGCCACCACTCTTACTAAACTATCATGCCTGTGAAGGGCACAATATGTGTGCCTGTGGGATAGAACTTTTTAAAAGTTGATTGTATTTGTACACTTTTTTTTTTTTTTTTATGGCTGGTTCAGCCTGCCCTGGGGGAGGTGCTGGTGCAGCATGTGGTCTCATGTGGTTCCTGTGGTTGCCTAAACTTTCCTAAGCAGGCGCTTTAGACTGCTGAACCATCTCATCAGCCCATGTGTTGGTGCACTTTTGATCTCTGTAATGATAGCATGCATCCCAGGGAATCTGCACCTGTACAGGACATGGCTTGCTTTGGCCTCTTTCCATTCCCCTCCCTTCCCCTCCGTTCTACTCTCCTTCCTTTCATTTGCAAAAGCTGCGTTTCCTTTTGTTTTTTGTTTGTTTGTTTGTTTGTTTTTTCTCTTTCCCTTCCTTATCTTCAGCCCTCCTCTTCCCTCATGGCCCTTCCCACTGGAACATTTTCTGCCATATTCCTATCATCCATGTTGGTCCTTATTTACCTTTTGATTTCTCACACAGGGGAAACAATGGGATAATCACATGTGTACTTATTTCGCCTAAAAGTATAGTCCCAAGGTGCATCTTTTTACCTGAAAATGGCCCAAGTTTTGTCCTTCTTTATGGTAGAACAGGACTGGAATAGAATATTTTGATATTTAAGTTTTGTTTCATTTGAGACAAGGTTTTGCTTTTACTTTTTTCCAGTGGTGGCGATTGAACCTAGAGTCATTGTACTGAGCTATCTTGCCAGCCTATTTCTGATTTTTCATTTTGAGACACGATTTGACTGCACTGCCCATCCCCACCCCCACCCCCCAGTCCTCTTGCCTTGGCCTCCAGGAGTGATAGGGTTTCCAGCGAGACAAGGCCTTGAAATGTTACCTTTTATGGATCATATTTTTAGGTCAAATCTAGCAATGCATGTTGTAGCTCTAGGTTCAAAAATTTTCTAAATGTGAGACATGGTATCACATACTTGTAATCCCAACACAGGGTGACTGAAGCAGAAGGATCTGTGCTTAAGCCCAGTCTTGGAAGTTTAGTAATTTTGTGAGACTCTGTCCAAAATTTTAATTTTTAACCAAAAATTGTATCATCTGAAATTTCACCGTTACGTCCCTGATGCTTTTTGAGCTCATTTTTATATAAAGTGTAAGACTTCAGTTGAGGCTCTGTTTCCTCCAGGTGGCCCTCCAGAGGGACATACCTGTGTTATATGGTAAAAATATTTATTAAAGGAAGTTTGAAAAAAAAAAAAAGGAAGTTTGTGGCTTAGCTCCGTTAACTATATTATATATTTTATACATGGCCTAAGACAATTCTTCACTCAATGAAACCTAGGCAATGTTATTAGCTTTTATATATTTTCTTTTTTTATATTTTAGTACGGGATCTACAGGGTCTACAGGGTCTCACTATGTAGATTGGACTTTGTAGACTGATCTCTGTAATGATAGCATGCATCCCAGGAAATGTGCACCGGTACAGGATGTAGCTTGCTTCGGCCTCCTTCCATTCCCCTCCCTTCCCCTCCATTCTACTCCACTTCCTTCCATTTGCAAAAGCTGTGTTTTCTTTTGTTCTCTTTTTTTTTTCCCCTTTCCGCTTCCTTATCTTCAGCCCTCCTCTTCCTTTATGGCTGCCTGTGCTCAGCCTCCCAAGAGCTGGGATTACAGGCCCACTCCACCACACCCAACCTCAACTGCGGTCTCAGTGCACCCTGGGGGCAGGGGCAGCACAGCCTGCAAGGGATCCAACCCCCAGCCTCTGGGCTCTGCCTAAGCAGGTGCTTTAACCCACTGAGCTATTTGGTCAGCTCTTTATTTTTTTCAAAAATCAGCTGGGCATGTTTGTGTGGATCTGTTAGGCTCCTTATTCTGTTTCGTTAGTATATGGATCTAATGTTTCTCTACTGTCTTTGACAGTACTCACAGTCTAGATTATTCTACCTAAAAAAAAGTCTTATAATCAGGGAAACTTATTCCTCCCACTCTATTCTTCTGATTCAAAATTATTTCAGCTTTCTATATATAAATTGTTCAATGGTGTTATCTACAAAAAACCTTGCTGGGATTATTTGATAAGGGTTCCTTTAAACTTTTTTATTCATTTGAAGAAAATTGACACCTTTACTATTAACCATAACAATGTCCTATTCTATATTTTTAAGTGTTTGTTAGCAGTATTGTACTTTTAATTTTGATGTCTACATGTTTGTTTCTAGCTTAGAGAAATAAAATTCTTTTTTTTTTTTGCTTTTTGAGACAGGGTCTCGCTATGCAGTTGAGGCTGGCCTTGAGCTCACTTTTGTAGCCCAGGCTGGTCTCAAACTCACACCAATCCTCCTGCCTCAGCCTCCCAAGTGCTGGGATTACAGGCATGCGTCACCAGCCTGGCTCTAAAATTCTTTTTAGAGATGTTGATCTAATATCATTTAACCCTGTCAAACTCACTTATTAGTTCCAGAAATTTCATTTTTCTCACAAATTCTTTGGGATCTTCTATGTAGGTAATTGTGTTGTCTATAAAAGGGGTGAGTTTTATTTCTTTTTTCCCCTGATGTATCTTTCATTTCCTTTTTTTTTTTTTTTTTCGGTACTAAAAGGTACTGGTTCATACTCTCTAAAACTGGAGAATGAATTTTAGGAGCAAACAGAGGTTATGAGCAGAACATATTTATTTGAGGAAAGAAAGCTCCTGTCAGAGAAAGGGACTGGATGCTGCCCCCCAGCAGGTGATCCCTGGGAAGCTGTCTTTTCCAAGAACTTTTATAGAGTTAAACAATGTGGGTCTAACATGAAAACCATGGGAACTCGCTTAGGTGGGCAGGAGGCAGGACAAAACTATGGTCAACCAATGAGCTTACAAGTACCACTGCTCAGGTAAAATTGGTTAAGTCCAGGACTAAACAGGGGTGCGAGTCACACAGCAAGCAGGCACGAATGTAGAACAGGACTTTGTCCTGTAGCCAGACACTAGTAGTCAGATTAATGATTCTTCTGGGCTTCCTCAGGGTGATGATCAATCCTGGATGCTAATCTTTAGGGAGGCCAGCATTTGTTTGATCTTTGGTCTCTAGGTCTGGCCCACAGCAGGAGTATCCGTCCCTCTTACAGTTGTAATGCACCTCAGCCTCTGTGCTGTCTCCTTTGAGCGCTGGGCCATGTCTGACTGCTTACAGTATTTCTCTCCAACTTGGCTATCTGCAGTAGTACCAGGAATTGAACTCAGGACTTCGTGCTTGCCAGGCAGGCGCTGAGCCGCTGAGCTACATCCCTGGCCCTCCTTTTAATGCTTTAGTGTAATAGCTACCACTAATAGCACTGTATCCCGTAAGAGTAATCAAGATCAATATCCTTTCCTTATTCTTGACCTTAGAGAAAATTCTCCAGGTTTTCACAATTAAGTGTGATATTAATGGTAGGTTAATTGGTAATATTAACTATAGGTTAATATTAACTGTAAGTTTTTAAAAATCAAATTAGACATTCTTCCTCTACAACAGTTCAGTTGTTTAGTATTTGCCAAAAGTTCCTATGTTGAATGTCCATTTTGATCCCCAGGGTAGTTCTTATTTGGGAAGTGGTGGAGTCTCTTGGAGATTGGGCCTCTTGAGGTTGTTAGAGGATTCCTGATGTTCCCTTGTGATCTCTCTCTCTCTCTCTCTCTCTCTCTCTCTCTCTCTCTCTCTCTCTCTCTCTCTCTCTCACCTCTCTCCCTCTCTACTTCCCTCCTTCTCTCTCTCTGCCTAGTATTGCTATTTGTATCCTCACCAGAGACCCAAAACCATGGGTTGACCTTATCCTATATGGAAAGTTCCAGAATCACGAACTAAATGAACTTTTTCTAAATTCGTTATCTCAGGTATTTTGTTATGGTGACAGAAAGTTGATGAATTGACCCTTTAAGAGGAGGCTTTCCTAGTCATGATCTCACGAGTGCACACTGAATCTTGCCAAATGGGCTTGTGTTGGTTAATCTTGTCTATCAACCTGACTGGACTGAAATATTCCCAAAGCAGGGATTGGATAGTGAGGCCACTAATCTCATCTTTGGGCTCACCCACTGATGAGTTCATAGCTGAATGGACTATTAGGACATGGGGCCAAACTGGAGGACATGGGTCATGACATGTGGCCCTTGGCACTGTGCCTGCTCCCTGCCCCTTCCCCTCCAGCTCCATCTGGCCTACACTGCTCTCAGGCCCCAGTGAGCTGAACACACTTTCTCAGCCACACCCCTCTACCATGAAGCTCCTGCCTGGGAGCCCTCCAACCACGGACTGTGAGCAGGTTCTCTTTCGTTTTGTGTATCAGGTGCTTCATCTCAACAATAGAACAGGTAACTAATACAGTGCTTTTTCAGAATCTGTTCTGTGATCTTCCTTGTTTTTTTTTTTTTAATTTTTTTTTAATTTTGTTTTTGTGCAGGGTCTCACTACACAGCTTGGACTTGTAGGGATCCTCCTGATTTCTGCCTCCCTAGTCCTGGGATAACAAGCACATGTCACCCCATCTGAACTCCATCGCTGGCTCAGCTCACCCAAGGTCAGAACCAGTGCAGCATGCAGTGTCAGGGATCAAACCCTGGCTCCTGCACTTTCCTAAGCAAGTGCTTAGTCTGCTGAGCTATATAGCTGGCCCTGTGATCTTCCTTCTTGAATCTGTCAATACAGTGAATGTCACTGGCTTTTGAATAATGAACCAACTTTGTTTCCCTGGAATGAAATTTGCATAGTTTTGATGTGTATTGCTTTATATTGCTAAATTTGATTTGCTAATATTTAATTGAGCTTTGTGACTATGTTAACGAAACATTTTGGTTTATAGTATTCATTTTGGCACTATCTTTGTCTGGTTTTAATACAAATCTTACAAAATGAATTGGAGGGGCCAGCAAGATAGCTCAGTGGTCTGAAGCAGCTGGTTAGGCAAGCTTAGGCAACCGCAAGGACCACTGTTCAATCCCCAGCACCACATGCTGCTCCAGCCCCACCCCCAGGGCAGGCTGAGCCAGCCATAATATAAATAAATAAAGTTTAAAAAATAAAATAAAATGAATTGGAAAATGGTCCTTCTGCTTTCTCAAAAAGACAGTATGGAATTGGTGTAATTCTTTAAATGTTTAGTAGAAATATTCAGTGAAACAATTTGGACCTAGAGTTTTCTTCTGAGGGGGAGAATTTTAAAATTACAAACACAATTTCCTGTTTAGTTGTCAGGTTATTTCGGTGATCTGCTTCCTACTGAGTAAGTTGTGGTACTTTGTGCTTTTGATGAATTGGTCCTTTTCACCGAAGTTGTCAGATTCACCTGTGTGGCATTATTCCGAGCTGTCCTTGCTGTCCACGTGCCGCCTGCAGGGTCCGCAGTGATTTCCTATGGTCCCATTCTGTCCTGGTAACTCGCTGGTCTTCAGTATTCTCTTTGTAATCTCGCTAAAGCTTGTCAATTTCACTGATGTGTTCAAAGAACCAGTTGTTTGGTTAATTGATTTTTCTATTATTTTTTTTCTGTGCTCCCTTTTATTGATTCCTGCTTTTCACTGCTTCCCTCTTCTTCCTCTGGATGTATGTCGCTCTTTTTTACCAAGTTTTCAAAGGGACTGCTTAGATGGATTTGTAACTTTTTAAAAAGTACATATTTAATGCTCTGTGCCCTTGTCAGCATTGTTTTGAATGTGTCTCATAAATTTTAATGCATCCTATTTTCATTTGTATTCAGTTCAGGCTATTGTTCAGTTTCTCTTCAGGCTTCCTTCTGGACTCATGTATTAGAAATATGGGTTTTGCTTTTCAATTCGTTAGAGGTTTTCCTGTTACCCTTCTGCTTTTGGTTTCCGATTCCATTCTATTGTGGTCAGATAACAGTGCGCATTGTGTGGTTTTAATCCGTTAACATTTACTGAGATTTATTTCACGGCCCAAGATATGGTATATTTGGATATATGTTCTTTGGTATATGAAAAATTGTGCTCTACTATTGAATGCAGGGTTTTATGAATGTTTATTAGACCTCCTTTGTTTGGTTTGGTTTTGTTAGTTCTGAGCATTTGCAGATTTTCTGTCTCATTGTTGGGGCCGATGTGGCAGTCTTCAGCTATCACTGGGCTTAGCATTTCACTCAGTTTCCAAGTCTGCTGTCCAGTCCATACACACTTAAGGCTTCTGTCTTCTCAGCAGATTAACCTTTCCCAACAGTGCATAGTGGCCCTCTGCACCTGGAAACTGTCTTTGCCCTCAAGTCTACTTTCTCTACTACTAATTCAGCCACCACTACTTCCTTTTGATTAATGTTTAATAATATATTCTTTTCTAGTCTTTTATTTTCAACCTGCCTATATTGATATACCTGAAGTTACTTTATTGTAGTTAGCATATAGTTGGGCTCTCCATTTTTTATTTTAGGGAAGGGTCTACAGGGTGTTTAGGGTCTCACTGTTAGATTCCACTCAGAGTGATCCACCTTTTTACAGCCTCCCAAGACCTGGGATTACAGGCTCGCGCCACCATGCCCAGTCTCAATTGCTGGTTTAGTATGCTGCAGGGGCAGGGCTGGCATGGAAGGCCCAGGGATCAAACCCCCGGCACCTGTGCCTGCTTGCAGGCACTTCAATCCACTGAGCTAGTTGGCTGGCCTAAAAAACCTTCAATTATTAAGTAATTTTTTGTAGCCAGTTCAACCCTGGGGCAGGGCTGGCGTGACATGTTGAGCTGGGGATCAAACTGTGGTCCCTGGGATTGCCTAAACTTGTCTAAACTGGCACTTTAGACTGTTGAGCTATCTCACTGGACCTGGGTTCCTTGTGTGTGTGTGTGTGTGTGTGTGTGTGTGTGTGTAACTGAGGACTGATGGGCTCTATTCTTGGCAGGAAGAAACTCACTCCACTATTGTTCTTCCTGTCCTGAGGTCACCAGGATTTCTGCTTTGTTTTCTCTACTTTATAGAGTTTTCTTGTGCTTGTTTTATAGGTAATATTAGGAATTAAAAGTTTACTTAGTGAGGACTGGGGAGATAGCTCAGTAGAGTAAGTGCTTGCCTGGCAAGTGCAAGATCCTGAGTTCAATCCCTGGTACTGAAAAAAAAAAAGATTTACTTAGTGAAAGGGTAGGGAAAAATACATCTATGAGAATAAACTAAAATGTTTTTCTTTTCAGAAATAGAAAAATGTAGGGCCAGGGAGATAGCTCTGTGGCATAAATGCCTGCCTAGCAAGTGCAAGGTCATGAGTTCAAACCCTGGTTCCACAAAAAAAAAAAAAAAAAAGAAAGAAAGAAAGAAATAGAAAAATGTAGGAGCCTTATACATGTGTCTATGTATAGACACACATCCTGGGCCTGTTCCTGGGCATCATGGCCAACATTAATTGGTTTATGAACTTTAGTTGATATGTGTACACTCACAAGCTCTGTATTTATTTTTATTTTAAAGAGAAAGCAAAACAAATTTTCAAAACAGCAGTTACTACATTGCATATTGTTATCTTTCAATTAACTACTCAGAGTACAAGATACAGACATTTAATTGTCCAAACGACATTAGCACAATCCTTTCTTTTTTTTTTTTTTTTTTTGGCTTTTTGAGACAGGGTCTTGTTATGCAGTTCAGGCTGGCCTTGAGCTCACTTTTGTAGCCCAGGCTGGTCTCAGACTTGCACTGATCTTCCTGCCTCAGCCTCCTGAGTGCTGGGATTACAGGCATGCATTACCACGCCCCGCTCAATCCTTTCTTTTCAATGAACTAAGAGAAAGCAGCAGTATAAGGATCTTATATATGCTTTTCTCTTCTTTCTTTTCTCCTTTCCTACATCTGTTTCTCATTCCTTTTGAAAGTTTCTTCCCATTTCACAGTATCCATTATGCATTTTGAAATTCATTTTCTCTTTCAGCTTCTCACACTAGGGTCACAATATGATGTTTATACATGTGAGTCTGGTTTACTGAACTTGTGAGTATGGCCTCAAGTTGCATCCACTGGGGCAGGGGAGATAGCTCCATGGCACAAGTGCCTGCCTGGCAAGTGCAAGGTTGTGAGTTTGAACCCTGGTCCTGGTCCCGCCATAAAAAAAAAAAAGATTCAAGTTGCATCCATTTACCTATGAAAGTCTCCAGTTTATCTTTCTTTATGGCTGACTAGTACTCCACTGTATAAAGAGACCACATCTTTTTGTCCATTCCTCCATTAATGAGTATTTGTGTTATTTCCAGGATCTAGCTATTACAAATTGTGCTGCTATAAACATGAGGGCACATATATCACTATGGTACAATGTTTTTAATTCTTCTGGGAAGATACACAGAAGGGGAATATCTGGGTGAAATGGACCCTCCAATCCTATTGTTTTGTTTTTTCTATTTTAGGGAAGGGTCTACAGGGTGCTCAGGGTCTCACAACTAGATCAGACTTGTTATGATCCGCCTGTTTACAGCCTCCCAAGAGCTGGGGTTAGAGGTGAGCACCACCACTCCCAGTCTTCTAATCCTAGTTGTCTGAGGAATTGCCACACAAATTTCCACAGCAGTTGTACCAGTCTGCACTCCCACCATTGGTAGAAAAGGATCCCATTTTCCTCACAGTCCCTCCAGCATTGTCATTGGTTGATTTCTTGATGACAGCCATCTGTTCTGGGGTGAGATGGAATCTCAGTGACATTTTCATTTGCCTCTCTGGAATGACCAGTGATGTTAATTCTATTTTTCATATATTTATTTGCTGTTTGTATTTCTTTACCTGAGAAGTGCACATTCCTCTCAGATGTCCGTTTTTGGATTGGATCTTTAAATTTAGGAGATCTGATGAGATTGTATTTCTTGAATATAAAAATTACATTCCATAAAACATCACTATGGAAATGTAAGCAAAGTTGACGTTACCCAATGAATTAGAGCACCAACTTTAGTGTATATTTCTTTCTTTCTTTCTTTCTTTCTTTCTTTCTTTCTTTCTTTCTTTCTTTCTTTCTTTCTTCCTTCCTTCCTTCCTTCCTTCCTTCCCTCCTTCCTTTGTTTCTTTCTTTCTTTAAATGTATTTAGTACAAGGTCTACAGGGTCTCACTACAAGACTGGACTCAGTGATCCTCCTGTTTTCAGTCTCCCAAGCACTGGGATTGCAAGAGCGCGCCACCACGCCCAGTTTCAGTTGCCTGTCTCAGCACGCTGCAGGGGTGGGACCTGCACAACAGGCGGAGGATCCAATCCCAGTCCCTGTGTCTTCAATCCGCTGAGCTATCTGGCTGGCCCAGTCCATATTTCTTATGTGCCTTCTAAATTCTTTTTGCAGAAAACTAAATTAACCTTTGACACTGTGAAAACTCAGATATTTGCTCTCCCCAAGGCTTACACTACGAAATGCTGTAATACAGGCTGTCCTTGTTCATGCTAGGCCAGGGGTCCTCAGAATAGAGCCCACGAGTTATTTTCACAGTAACACTGAGAAGCCTCTTAGCTTTTGTCTGTGTTCAGCTTGGCACGAATGTGACACACCCAGTGGCAGGTATAGACACTAACACTTTAGCACTGGTCCAGTGGTGCCCATGTGACACTGTGCAGGTGTGAAAGGCCCATTGATTCAGGAGGACAGGAAGACAAGCCACAGACAGAGAGAAAACATTTGCAGAACACATATCTGATGGAGGACTGGCATCCAAAGTACACAAACGACTCCCAAAGCTTAACAATGACAATGCAATTAAATAACAGACAAAAGATCTAAACAGACACCTCACCAAGGAAGACACACAGATGGCAAGTATACCTGTGATGAAGCTCAGCTTCTAGGGTGACTAGGGAGCTGCAAGTGAAAGCAGTGATGACACCACTGCACGATTATTGGAACGGCTGACATTTAGAAAATATAACGCTACGAAATACTGACATGGCTGTGGAGTGGAAGCTCTCATTTGTCACTGGGGGAACACAATGCGCAAGCACTTCACAAGACAGTCTTACAAAAATATTTATTACAAAAATAAACACAGAAGTGCCATAGGATCCAGAAATTACACTCTTAAGTATTTACTGAAAAGAGTCAAAAACCTACATTCATGCAGATGTTTATAGCAACTTGTCCTAAATTGCCCCAATCGAGAAGCCACTGTGGTGTCCTCCAAAGTCAAATAGATAAGACTGTAGTTAATAAAAAATGGAATATTACACAATGCTAAAAAGAAATGAGCTGTCAAGGCATAAAAAAAGTAGACAGGAGCATTAAATGCCTATCACTTAGTGAAAGATGCCAGTCCGAGAAGCCTATATGATTCCAACTATATGATGTTCTAGAAAAGGCAACTTACAGAGACAGTGAAGGATTCGTGGTTGTCGGAGATTCAAGGAAGGGAAGAAGGGATGAATTTCCTGTGAGCACAGGGAACTTTTAGGGTAGTGGAAATATTTTGCATAATTATGCAGTGGTAGATGCATATAATTACATATTCATCCAAGCCTATGGAACAGTACATCAGAAAAAGTGAACCCTACTGTACACTATGGTTTAGTAATCATACTGTTTTGTTTTGTTTTTTTTCTTTTTTTGGTCTTTTTGAGACAGGGTCTCGAAAAGCAGTTCAGATTGGCCTTGAGCTCACTTTTGCAGCCCAGGCTGGTCTTGAACTCTCACCAATCCTTCTTCCTCAGCCTCCCAAGTGCTGGGATTACAGGAGTGTACCACCATGCCTGGCCCAGTAATCATACTGTATTAATACTGGTTCCTTAACTGAGCAATGTACCACACTAAGACAAGATGCTAAGGACAGAGAAATGGTGTGGGTATACAGGAATGCCACACACTTTCTGATTAATGTGATGTAAGCACAAAACTGCTTTAGGCTGGGGAGATAGCTCAGCTGTCTAAGTGCCTGCTTGGCAAGTGCAAACCCTGGGTTCAATCCTGGTACCACATGCCTGTGCATGACTCTCTAATCCCAGTGCTGGGAAGGCTGAGAACAGGAGGATCACTACAAGTCAGAGCTGTGTAGCGAGACCTTGTGCCAATTAAACAAATACAAGATTTGAAGAAAAGAAAAACTGCTTTAAAAGGTAAAAGATTTTTTAAAAAAAGGAATTCACTGATGGGATTTTAGATTACACATTCCAACTGACGTTTAAGAAACTACTGTTTAGCTGGGCATGGTGGCATACACCTGTAATCCCAGCACTCGGGAGGCTGAGGCAGGAGGATTAGTGTAAGTTCAAGACCAGCCTGGGCTGCAAAAGTGAGCTCAAGGCCAGCCTGAACTGCATAGCAAGACCCTGTCTCAAAAAAAAAAAAAAAAAGAAACTACTATTTGTCACACTTTGGGTAATATTCATAATTACCTGAAAATCTTGTTAAAATGCTCTTTTCCAATGATGGAGCTATGTGGATGTTCCTCCTCCACTTTAGCTAAAGCAATGTGACCATGGATTGGTGAAGTAGACAGGGGAATCCAGCATCACCTTACTAAGACAAATATGGTCCTACACAATCCCTCTTTTCTCGTAATTATTTGTTTATTTGTTTTGTTTTGTCTTTCTGAGACAGGGTCTTTCTATGCAGTTCAGGCTGGCCTTGAGCTCACTTTTGTAGCCCAGGCTGGTCTCGAACTTGCAACTGATCCTCCTGCTTCAACCTCCCAAGTGCTGGGATTATAGGTGTGTGCCACAACATCAGGCCTTTTTCTCATAATTTCTTTTGCTTTAGAAAAGTTTTTTTTTTTTTTCTTTAAGAAAAGCTATTTTTAAATGTTATTTGTTGCTGGGCATGGTGGCACATGCCTGTAATCCCAGCATTTGGGAGGCTGAGGCAGGAGGATCGGTGCAAGTTCAAGACCAGCCTGGGCTACAAAAGTGAGCTCAAGGCCAGCTTGAACTTCATAACAAGACCCTGTCTCAAAAAAGACAAAAACAAAAAAACAAAATTAATGTTATTTGTTAACATGCAGTGATTTATTATTACTTTTAGTCAATAAATAAGCATTTAAAATGTCTAATTTTTTAAATTTCTAAATATCGATAGATAAAACCTACACAAACAAGTGGTTTCTAGAGTCTTCAAAACTTTTTAAAGGGTCTGGGGAGATAGCTCAATAGAATAAGTGCTTGCCTGGCAAGTGCAAGGTCCTGAGTTCACTCCCCAGTCCCACCACAAAAAGAAAAGATTTTTAAAAATATAAAGGAGGAGCCGGCGAGATGCCTCAGCAGTCTGAAGCTACTGCTTAGGCAAGCTTAGGGAACCGCAGGGACCGCAGTCGGATCTCTGGCACCACATCCTGTGCCAGACCCACCCCCACAGCAGGCTGAGCTAGCCATAATATAAAAAATAAAAGAAAATTAACATAAAATAAAATTTGAAACTCTCATATTGTTATCTCTTATTAAAAGTAATAAAAATTAAAATTAAAAAAATAAAATAAAAATATAAAGGAATAGTGAGACCAAAATATTTGAGAACCACTGCCCTCAGTTTGGTTGAGCTAAGTTTCCGGACCATCAGACCTGTGATATACGAATACCAAGTATGTCTCCTAGCTACCTAGAAGCTGCCAATATCCAGGAAGTGGCCATCAGGGCTATTCAGGGGTGTTCTGGGCATAGATTTTTTTTTTTCAAGAGTGAATGTAGAATTTGTTCAATTTTCATTCTTCCTTTAGAATGAAACATTTCAAAAAATATAATAAAATATAAAGGTAAATTCTAAAAAAAAAAAATGAAGTCGAATTTACAGTGTGGGAACGTAAGTCTTGTTATTACAGTTTTTAATGACAGATAGTTTACAATAAACACTGGGCTCTGCCTGGAAGAAGACAGTCACAGACAGGAGGTAATTACTTGTCCAGCTCCAAGCATTAGAAATTCTGGAGTCCTTCCAGTTGAACAAGGCTGAGCTGCCAGCTGTCACTCATTTGTACTAATGCTTTTTTTGTTGTTGTTTTAATTAAATTGGAGGAAAAAAAAAAAAAAAGAACAAGAGATAAACCTCCATCAAAAATCCTACAGCTCCATAGATGGCGAATCCAGGATCCATCCTTTTATGCTGTTGGTGTTAGTCCTAAGTGAGTGGGATGGACTCCCGTGAGTGGAGCTCAGGAAAGGGAGGGCGCCTGACTTCACTAGCAGGGGCCCTTGGCCAGCAGGTCCCAACATCACAACGAGAGTTCTATGAACAGTACAAAGACAGCATCTCAGTCCTCACCCAGATAAGAATAGAACTGAGACCTTTTAACCAGCTTGGCATCATACCTAGGAGAGAACAAATATACACAAATCAATAAAAATAGAGAGAGCAAAATTATGCAAAAATCTTGGTGTTAAAATGTGTGGGCAGCAGGGCTCAAATTGGAAGCCAAGCAGTTCTGTGAAGACTGGATGCCTCGAGATAAAAAAAAATAGAATCACTTTTTTGTCAGCCACTGCTCCCTGCCTCTGGTTATCTGAGGACAGTGGAACTGCTCTCAGAAATCTACCTGAAGCTGATTTGCACAGCACAGACTCTAATTTTAGGATTTTCATATTTATGAAAAGAACTGTGGTAAAATTCAGGGTTATGTGTAGGAAGAATATAACCAAGAAGCAGACGACATACACAGTGTATATTAATCTCTAATGTGCTTCATAAATAACATATTTATGTTTGCTTTGTAAATACTTCAGAGTAAAGGATAATTTAGCATGAACTCAAACTGTTAATTAAAAAGCACTCTCTAGTTCTTATTAACACCTTAGATTATTTCAAATCAAGGGCTCTTGAGGTCATGCTGGGCTAGTTATTTACCCAGGGTGTTTTTTCCTTGAAATGAAAACTGTGTGAAGGGTAGTTCCAATTTTTATTTTGTTGCCAATTCATTGGCTAAGAAGGTACCATGGTGTCACCGTGGAAACTTCCATTTCACTTTACAGTGAATGAAGACATTTTTCCTTAGATACAGTTGTGTTTTAGAGAACTAGTGTCTGTCCTGAGGTGATGTTAGTAAATCCTATGCATTCCTTTTTTTTTTTTTTTTTTTTTTTTGCGGGACTGGGGTTTGCACTCATGACCTTGCACTTGCTGGGCAGGCACTTGTGCCACAGAGCTAAGAATCTTTTAAATGAATTACATGAGATTTTGTGGATGCTAATGAACTTAATTTCAATTTTGTGATCCAAATGTAGGACACTGTATAGGTGCCATACCCAAGAAATAATGTGAAAAATGAGGAAATGAATAAGCTTTAGAAGGGATCTGAGGTGACTCTCCTGGGCCATTTTCCCTTCTCATACCGATTTCCACTTTCATCAGTCTGTCATGACTGTTTTGGCCAACATTCTGGGAACCAAGAAAATCAGTGAAGAATCTGAAGCCACAAGCTTACCTGCAAAGGTTGTACTCTGAGGGGCTGTGAGCAGAATGCAGCTCATGAGCCAACTAAAATCTGAATTAGTTGCTCACATTCACAAATCAGGATATTTCAGAAGATCAGAAACAACCAAACCCTCACATGTCCAACTTTTCTGAACAATTAGAAGGTTTGATCACACTGGACCTGTGTAACACTCAACATGGCAAGGAGCCAGGCCAAGCTGTTCCCCTCAGGAAGGCCACCCCCTAGCTGTCCAGAGTCCCTTTCCAGCCACCTTACATTTCTGCATGGCACCCACAAAGTTTACATGTCAGACTTCTATTAGTGAGGCAGCTAGCTTAGGCTGTGTTGGTGCAGAAGAGGCTGACCCTATTCCAGGTGGTTTATTCCTTTGGGATCCTCCCTATCTCTGCTTATAAAACCCTAATAAAATACAGTTTCAGCTCCCAGTTAGACCCGAACTAGGGGGCATTCTGACCTACAGTCTCCTGTTGGATTCATATCTCTGAATGTTTGCTGGAAGTAAAGATCATAGTTTAGCTGGGCGTGGTGGTGCACACCTGTAATCCCAGCACGTGGGAGATTGAGGCAAGAGGATCAGCGTGAGCTCAAGACCAGCCTGGGCTATAAAAGTGAGCTCAAGGCCAGCCTGAACTGCATAGCAAGTCCCCATCTCAAAAAGGACCAAAAAAGAAAGAAAGAAAAGAAAAAGAAAAAAAAAAGTCATCTCTTTCTCTCTCCTTTTGATTTTATTTATTTATTTATTTATTTATTTATTTATTTAGTAGCGCAGGCTGGTCTCGAACTCACATTAATACTGATGCCTCAGCCTCCCAAGGGCTGGGATTATAGGTGTATGCTACCATGCCCGGCTATTTTTTGTTTCATTTTGTTTGTTTTTGAGACAAGGTCTTGCTATGCAGTCCAGGCTGGCCTTGAACTCACAATGTAGTCCAAGCTGGCTTTGAACTTACAGTCATTCTCCTGTCTCAGCTTCCTGAATGCTGAGACCACAGGTGTGTGCCACCACACAGGAAGAGCCCTTTCTCGAAGTCTATGTCTAATCTAGGTTGAGCTGGGGATGTACCCCAATTTAACACGAGAGTAGTTCGGAGCTACCCAGGAAACTGAGTGACAACAGATGTGGCACTACAGTGTATCTCTGTGCTCCAGGTGGAGTAAAGAGGACCTGGACTCTTTGCCCCCACACACTGTGGGACAACTCCCTTGGCTCGGCCTCTGTTTCCACCTAGGAATGGCTTGTGCTGCTTAGGAGATGTTTCTGTCCTGGTAGCCCAATCCATACATTTGAATTACTTGGGGGACTTTAAGAAAAACATTGATGCCTAAACCTGACTCCCTTAATGGGAGACTACATCCGGGTGTTCCCTAACGCACCAAGAGAGACACAACGTTGTGTACTCTCAACGGTTCCTCCCCTCCTGCACTTCTGTGTCCTCAGTGGCTTGGGAGCAGGCACCCAGAGTCTAGGCGTCGGCACCCGGCGCTTTGATGCTCCTCCGTAGCTAATCACCAGCAAAGAGCATTTACATCACAAACAGGGGAGGCACAGAGGTAACGTTTTCATTTTCATAACAAGCTACAAATAGAGTTCTGGGCCAGAAGACCAAGTCCTGACCCTGGGACTTCTCAGTTCACTCTCCAAAGCATTCTGCTTCCTCACTGCAAATGACTGCGTCTCAAAAGGAATTTAAATTATGGCCACTAAAAATTTACCAACAGCATCTCCATATAAGACCCTCCCTAGCCCAGTGTTCTCTTCAACACCTGAGATCTAGCTAATCTTAGCTGGAATGTGCTGAAATTGAAGAACATATATTGGACTTTGCATAATTGGTGTAAAAATAAAAAATACCTCTTTATTTAGACAGAATATCAGTGTGTAGGCCAGGCCTCCTGCCTTAGCCTCCAGAATACTGGAATAACAGGCATGTAGTGCCACACTGGGTCCTCCATAAAAATCTTAAGTTGACTGCATGTTGAAATGATATTTTAGGTGGAGGAGATAGCTTAGTGTCATAAGTATCTGCTTGGTAAGCACAAGGTCCTGAGTTTAATCTCTAAAACAAAACAAGAGGAAGAAATAATGTTTTAAAACAGTGGGTTTAATAAGATATATTAAAATAACTTTACTTATTTCTTTTTGCCTTTTTTTTTTTTTTTTTTTTTTTTCTTGTCTTTTTGAGACAGGGTCTTGCTATGTGGTTGATGCTGGCCTTGAGCTCACTTTTGTAGCCCAGGCTGGTCTCGAACTTGCACTGATCCTCCTGCCTCAGCCTCCCGAGTGCTAGGATTATAGGCGTGAGCCACCACGCCCGACACTTTTTGCTTTCTTAAATATGACACCTGGAAAATATAACATGACTTACGTGGCTCATACTAAATTTTTATTAGCTCTAAGAGGTGTCCACTTTGTGAAACTTTATTTGAAGCCTATAGCATGCATATCTTTTTTATTGTAAAAAGTTTATTCTTTGAATCTGTTAGCTTGTTTTTATTTTATAACATTTTAAATGACAGTTTCTCATTATGAACTTAGTTGGAGATTGAAAAATCAATTCAGCTTGGACTGGGGAGGTAGCTCATTGGTCTAAGCACCTGCCTGGCGAACATGAAGACCTGGGTTTGATCATGCCCTGCCTGCCCTAGCGCCTCAGGTATACTGTGCCAGCCCTGAAACCAGACATGGTAGCACGTGCCTGTAATCCTAGTGTTGAGGAAGCTGAGACAGGAGGATCACTATGAGTCCAAGCTGTGTAGTAAGACCCAGTACCAAAGAAAGAAAGAAGAAAAGCATTCAGTTTGCTTCCCTTTACTGCACATAGGGCTGACTCATACTTGACGGCCCTAAATCTGGACCAGCAGAGCAGGCCTAATCTCCCTTGGGGGACTGGCTCTAGCACCCACCTGAGAAAGCCACACCCCGCAGATGCTCGGTGCCTTACATGAACTGACACATTATTTGCATGTAATCTATGCTCATCATTTTGTATACTTCAAACAATCTCTAGATTATGTCTAATAATTAAAATGGCCTAAATACCATGGGAACAGTTGTGAAATATTTGTCATGCTGTATTGCTTAGAGAATAACAAGTAAAAAGTTGGTGTCTTTTATTTTATATTTTTACTTTTTGAGACAGGGTCTTGCTATGCAGTTCAGACTGGCCTTGAGCTCACTTTTGTAGCCCAGACTGATCTTGAACCCACACTGATCCTCCTGCCTCAGCCTCCCAAGTTCTGGGATTACAAGAGTGCGCCAGCACTCCCAGCAGCAAGTTGATGTTTTATATGATTTCCATCTAAGGTTGTCTGAACCCCTGGAGGGCCAGACTGCATTTTATGCCCATGGAATATTTTTATTCCTGCAACTATGGCCCTGAGAGAATCCTGGCATAAAGTGAGGCTGCTGGCCATGTCCCCTCTTTCCACCTAACTTTAGGAATACGTTTCCGTACCTCCTCTCTATGCTTTCCTCACTCACATACTCAACCAGTTCTGTCCTTAGTGGTAAGCAAGATGTTAGATGATTTGGTCCATTTATCAGGAACAACAGCAAATGTCCCTCTTGCTGCAACTGCATTGTTTTGTCCTTGGTTTTGTCCCAAGGCTTCAAATCAGTTGTTTCTATGGTCTTGGGACATTTCCAAGCAAAAAGCCTGATACTGTGTTAGCAGCCTCCACCCTGGCCTTATCACACAGCCACAGTACAGGGCAGGGAGGCCAAAACATGCCAGGCTGAATGCTGGGAAGTACAGGAGTTCTAAGTGCAAAAGGCACAGGCAACTGTCCAGAACCTATGGACCCAGGGTGCCAGGGCTTTTCAGACCTCTCAAGGAAACTCCTCATGCATGTGCTCTGTGTGTGCCTCTAGATCAGTCTGCCCTGGCCAGCTTTTTTCTTTTCTTTTCTTTTTTTTTGTGGAACCGAGGATCAAACTCAGGACCTTGCACTTGCCAAGCAGGCACTTGTGCCCCTGAGTTATCTCCCCTGCCCCAATCCTGGGTTGGCTTTTGCTAAAACTGTTCAGAATCTTCCTCCAAACAGGGAGAAGAAAGTGGTGTGTGCAGGAGAAAAAGGGCACTGGTGACAAAGTTGGGAGAGCTGACAGCTGACGTCATCCAGCTTGCAGTCTGGCCAGTGTCTGGCACTGCTGAGAAAGGCTCCACCGGAAAGGAACTGACGCAGCAGCAGCAGCAACAACAACAGCAGCAGCAGCAGCAGCAGCAGCAGGACCTGGCTGTTCCCAAGCGTGGGAACCTTCGGCTGGCCTTCCTCTCCCCCTCCCTGGGCCTGCATCTATCTGCTCCCTTTCCCCATGGGCACAAAGACAGCCTCTTACTCCTCTACTCCTGTGGGAGGCACAGAACGTGGCCCTCCATGGCCTGACAAGCATTTGACGAATTGATAGGTGTTGGCTATACATTCTGGGCCCGCTGGTCATTCTGGGACAGTCTACCATCTGCCCTGGGGCCCTTGGGGGAGAGGAGGTTGTAACCCTCTGCATCCAAATTCCAAGCACATTTTAAAACAAAGATGAAGGAGAAGAGGCGTCGGGCAGGTCAGGGCATGAAGCTATTACCACCCGGGTGCGCTCACGCTCACTCAGATCCTCCCAACGGGAGCCTCTCTGCTTTCCCACGTGGTGGCCTAGCCATGCTAGCCCGGGGCCCAGCAGGACTCGGCCAGAAAGGACCACTTGCCTTGCACTAAAACAAGTAAGAGGAAAGTGTATCAAAACACTGCCCACCATCAGAGGATTTATCAGGCTTTGTGAAACAAACGAATCTACCACGGCTTCCTGGCATTGGCGATAAGCTATTAGTTTGTGCCCGGTGCTGTGAAGGTTCAAGGTTCCAGCCACAGTGGTGTGGCCTGGGACGAGGAGCACAGGGAACCTCTTTGTCCTCTGGTTTCTTCAGTGTACTAAAGAGAGATAATGCTATATTCAGTGGGAATGAGAAAAGCTTAACATTCGTCTGCATGGAGCTCTTTGAAATTCATGGAGGGCATTGCAGGGTATGAATTCAGCACTTGTCCTAGGGCTCACTTAGAGCCCTCGGCTGAGTGTCGGCAAAATCTCTCCGTGGATGATGTGTTCACACATGCACACACACACACACACACACACACACACACACACACACACATATTTTTAAAATTCCTTAACTGCTTTTAATTTTTTTTTTTTTTTAAGTGCACACACTGGGATGATCGCAGGGCATCTGCGCAGTGTGCCCAGAGCCAGCTTGCCAGGGTAAGGGCTGTTTGAGAAGCTAAATCATATCAAGGGAAGAATAGCAATGAGTCAATTGATGAAATATTGCATTAGTGGTGGCTTCTGACCCCAGATGCTGCCAACCGAATGCTTTTTCCTGGCTTTGTAATTCAATCATTTTTCAATTAGATTAATTTCTTAATTCGCCCAGGCTCAGCCACTTGTGTTAAACACACATACGCAACTCCAGCTGCAGGTGAAGTGAGGACACGTGGCCACTGGGCCGAGGCTCGGATGCTTTATTCTGCAAGTGGACCCTATCATCGTATGTCTTTTTTCCTCTGAGGGCAATTTTGCCCCAACATCTTTTTTTTTTTTTTTAATGTTATGGCTGGCTCAGCCTGCCGTGAGGATGGGGTTGGTGGGGATTGGAACCCTGGTCCCTGACTAAGCAGGCGCTTTAGACCCCTGAGCTATCTTGCCAGCCCTGCCCAAACGTCTTTGTGGTGAAGTGTAAGCTCAGGCATATCCCCAGTCCTCAGGCAGAGACCCAGTCACCACGATATAAAAGTATGAAAATATGGCCTGGAGAGGCCTTCCATGTCATGCATCTATCAGCCAGGCAGGAATTGGTTGTATTTTTGAGTGCAAACTCACTGGCTCCGAAGGTGGCTTTGTGAGGGCGGGGCTGGAGGAGCTAGCAAGCCAGCCCTGTGCCTGGGGCCTGCGCTCGGGCTTGCCGCACAGCTCCCTCCACACAGCCAGGAATTTGTCCGCGGACTGACCGAGGTTAAGTCATGTTTTAAGAATGTTCTTGCCTCCTGACCCAGAGGGCACCAGGAGCCTTGGAAGGGCCTGGGCGCAGTGGTACCTTCTGCTGTCTGGCTTTTAAGACACCTTCCTGGGTGCTGCTGGGGGAAGCCAGGGTCCGCCAGGCCACCCCTGTGTGCCTTCTTTCCACAAAGCCTGAGAAAAAGCTTTGTCCTGCTGACATTTTTTACAACCCAGTAACTTGGGGGTTTGGGTGAGGAGGGAGGGAAGGATGGGAGAGACAGGGATGAGGTGAGGGAAATCGAGTGACTGGATAGGAGAAGAAACTACAAAAGAGAATTACAAGTCTATAAAACCAGCCAAAAAATTTATTGGGGAAAATAGAAATCTAAGAGCTGTGGCTTGGCCTCTGACACTGGCCCATAAAGAGAAAGGCAGAGAAAGAAGATGGGGAGTTAGGGGATGCGGGGGGGGGGGGGGGGTAGGACAGATCAGAAAGGAAGAACAATGAAAAAGCCAGGCCTAGTGGCACAGCACTCTGGAAGGCTGAGGCAGGAGGATCCCAAGTTTGGGCGCTGCCTGGACAGTGCAGTGAGACCCTATCTCTAAGTTTTTAAAAATTTTTAAAAGGTTGGGGCTGTAGCTTAATGTGGAGGCCCTGGGTTTGATTCCCAGGGCTGGGGAGGACCTGGAATAAGAAAGGAAGAGGAGGAGGAGAAGGAGGAGGAGGAGAAGGAGGGACGGAGGGAGGGAGGGAGGGGTGTGGAGGTAAGAGGAAGAAGAGGAGGAAGAGGAGGTGGGAAGAGGAAGGAGAAGAGGGGTAAAAGGAGCAAGATTCTGTGTGTGTGACACAGGGCATCCAGAGGGATGCTATGAAGAAACACACGTGAGAAGAGACTGAAAACTAAAGATCGGGATATACTGCCCGATGCAGGATGCTGGACAGCGGCGATGGCTAACGTAGGAAAACACCGCTGATAGTTTGTCTCTGATCATCTTGTCTCACGCCAATCACAAGCACGCGCTTGATGACAGCCCTCCAAGACTGGACTAGGAGTTCCAAGGTCACAGCTACCGAGGCCTTCTCGTGGGCCTCCACAGCGAGTCACACGCGCACATACTCTGTGCTCACGCAACACCGGCGCACAGAACACACGCACCCTGACGCTGCCCCAGGCTTCCGGCTGTCCTCACAACAGCACCAACCCCCAGGCCTCTACGCCTTCCCTTACAGCAGCTACACCCACGTCTCTTCCTCCCTCCTCTCCCTGGGACCCTGGGGCTTCCGCTCGCCTTCCTGATCTTGTTCTCTCAGCCCTTACAGGGCTCGCTTTCTCTTTCTCTCCTTCTGTAGGTCTCTGGAGCGTTCCCACTCACCCTGCTACCACCCTCAGCATCACCATCAGTACACTCCATTAGCAGCCACTAATTGTTATTTGTCAGCAGAAATTTATGCTTTGTCTATATTTCAGTTGCCCCTGACACCTACTAGCCATTCAGTGATTAGTTGTTGATTAAATGCTTGGACAGAATGTTCCAGACTCACTGATTCGCTACACACAGCAGCAGGCCCCAACAACTCATCCTCGCTTGCATGTCTCTTTGCTTTCTGCCTAGCTGCTCCAAGCCTAGTCCTCATCTGCACCTTGAGGATGAAATAAAGAAATTAGTTTGGACTTATCTCATGTTCTTCTGTGTCATTAGTTTAAAAATCAAAAGGGAACTACAAAAGGAAAAGCTGAGAAGAAAAGGGGAAGGGGAGGGGAGGAAAGAGGGGAAGGGAGGGGAAAGGAAAGGAGAGGGGAGGGGACAGGAGAAGGGAGGAAAGGAGGAGGGAAGGGGAGAGGAGGAAAGGGGAGGGGAAGGGAAGGAAAGAGAAAAGGGAAGGGGAGGGGAGGAAAGGGGACAGGAGAGGGAAAGAAAGGGGGAGGGAAGGGGAAGGGAAGGGAAGGGAGAGGGGAGGGGACAGGAGACAGGAGGAAAGGGGGAGGAGAGAAGCATGGAAGGGAGGGGAGGAGAGGAGAGGGGAGAGGAGGGGAAGGGAACAGAGGGAAGGCAAGAGAAGGGAAGGTAAGGGGAGGCAGGGGAGGGGAGGGAAGAGAAGGGAAGGGGAGACACTGGACATAGTCCCCCAAGAGTGAACGCCCACCTGTGCTGCAGGGTGACCTGGGGGTGGGGGCCCTGCTTCCTCCCTAAGCACACAATGGGTGTTCTACGGAGCAAAACCTCCAATGACTGCAACCACCCAAGGACAGCGATCACCAGCAGGGAGGCCTTCCACCCCACCCCACCCCACCCTCCCCTCCTCCTCCACCGTGCTGCCTTCTGCTTGTGCCTCTCCTCCCTCCCTCCCTCCCTTATATCCAAACACATCAGGTAGGTTCAGCTGACCAATGACTGAGAGCTGCCCTGTGCTGTGTTCCCTGCCACTCTCTTTTTATTTCTTTCTTTTTTTTTTTTTTTTGGCCTCAGTCTTTCTCTGTCCAGAAACATGTTGCATACTCACAAGGAGTCCCAGAAGCTGTCCTGGCTACTGAAGACCGAGCCTGGCTTGGAACCTGGGATCAGTCACAGAGCCAACTCCTGGCCAAGCACATATGGCCCGGGTGTATCCAAAGTCCAAGCGAATCAGATACTCCTTCTGGACAGAAGTCAAATTCTTTCCCTTGGCAATAAGTTTTCAGAAACTTACAAAACAATATGTTTTCTGTTCTCAAGCTCTTGTAATCGCATCCAATTTTGCATCAGATGCATCAACTGCCATAATGAAAGGTTTGGAAAAGTCTAAAACTTCCAAAGTGGATAAAGAAATCAAGGCTCGTTTTAATGTTTCAGGAATGTTTCAGCCCTGTAGAATCCAAAAACTTTAATGAGTTTCCTTCATTTTTATAAAACAGTACAATGGACTAGCTACAATTCCAAAAAAGGAAAAATTTCAAGGATCTCCCAGAGGACACGCTTTTCTTAAAAATTTAATTTAGGGAGTATGCTGATTCCTAACAAAGTACCTTATTTCACAAAAGAATTGGATAGCGACTATCTGATCTTTGAAGGCCCAGTAGACATTACTAAATTCCATAATGTTCATGGGTGGCTGCAAGTCCTAAATGGAATATACCCTCACAATTAGACCTGAGGTTTTTAAACAAACAGTCCCTCTGTGAAATTTAGGATTAAAAAAAAAAAATAGAAAATTGCTGGGGTTGGGGTAGATGCCAGTAATTGCAGGTGCTTGGGAGGCTGCGGATGGCAGGTTTGAACCCACACTGGGTAACTTGTTGAAATCTTATCTCCAAATAATAAATAAATAAGCCTGTGGATATATAAATGCAAAGACCCTCAGTCCAATCCCCAGTACTATAATAATAAGTATAATACTTATCATTATAAAGTAACCACAATGACTTTACTAACCTAAGACCAACATAGGTGTGTAATAAGCCTTCAGACATGTTTTATGAACTTGTAGATAATGTATCTTGAGGTGGCCTCAGATCTCAGCAAAGAAAATTGAATCTACACAATGCAAGCACCAGTGCACACTACCATTTGTTGACTTGCTACTGGGCATCCGATGCAGTGCCACTGACTTGAAGTTCATTCTTCCACTGACCCTCACAGCAACCTGCTGAGGAAGTTCTGAGTAACCTGACTTGAACCTTGTGGACCTCGTAGTTTCAAAGAGTGGTGAGAGGTATTCATTAGCATACAGCAAGTGTCATTGCTGGGACTTCGACCCAGGTCTTCTCTTCCCCCCAAGATGCTGGTAATGGAATGAATAGAAGAAAAGGGCTCCAAAAAAGTAGAGCAAGAAGACAGCTGAGGCCCAGGCTTGGAAAGGTCTCCAAAAGCACTGAGATAGATGAACAAGCAACACAAGTTATCTCACCTGAAATGCACCTGCAGGGTAGGAAGTCGCTATGTCATATCCCCATATCACTGGGAGGAAGGAGCTTGTGGAATAACCAGGACTAGCCTACCGGTTTTATCCTTTGGGAATAATAATAAGTAATAATAATAAAATTAGAAATATAGGATAAACTGGTCAGATAGAAGATTAAGTCCTTAACAAGTGGGATATTGGGAATCAATTTTTTTTTCTTGCAGGATCAGGGTTCGAACTCATGACCTTGCACTTGCCAGGCAGGCACTTGTGCCACGGAGCTATCTCCCCAGCCCCTGGGAATCAATTTTTAAGATGACCAGTTCTGAATTAACAAAAATGGATTCTCAGATTCTACAAAACTGAGAATCGGGTCCAGAGTCCTTCAGGGACTTCCACTCAAATGAGTTCAGTCAACTGAGGTCTCTTGCCATCCAAATGATCTCAATATAGGACCACTTTAAGCAGGTGTCACTAAAAGGTTGCTAAATTGCATACCCCTTGTCTGGCCAACTATAGTTATGGGAGTAAGCAGAATGTCACCCCATGCCACCCAGTGATCCATATGTCACTAGCCAGTTTTAAAGACGAATCAGTCAAGTCCCTGCACAATGTGGGGATGGAGGAGGACCCAAGAAACTCTAAGGGTCTGACAAACCCACGGTCCTCTTCTCAAGAAATATACTCTTAGGAATTCTCTTTGCAAACAAAAATCCCGGCTCAGGATGAAGATGCCAAGTAAAGGCAACGCTGGCAGGTGGACTCCGGCCAGTGAGAGTCCATCGGCGGAGGACCTCCAGGCAGGAATGAGTGTTGAAGTTACATGTGAGTGGGGCCCTCTCCTTGGCACAGAGCTCTGTGTCCTATAGGACAACATCTGAGTACACGGTCACAGAGAGCTGTGACAAGGAGACCTACTTGGTCTTTGTGTCTGTCTCTCTGTCTCTGTCTCTATCTCTGTCTGTTTCCCTGTCTCTATCTTTGTCTCTGTTTCTTTATTTCTATCTCTATGTCTCTGTCTCTGTCTCTATCTCTGTCTGTCTCTATCTGCCTCTCTATCTCTGTCTCTATCTGCCTCTCTGTCTCTCTCTGTATTTCTGTCTCTGTCTGTTTCTGTCTGTCTCTCTCCTTGGTAGAAAAAAAGACAGAGGGTTGGTTGTTCCCGGGCAGCTGAGTAGCTGACCCAGGTCTTCAGCCTGGCTTTAGAAGCTTACAGTGTATGGCTATCCCTCCAGGAAGTACTTCAGTTTGTACTGAGTTCAATATTTTCCTCAAAAATGTTATTTCTGAAGCTTTAAAACACAGTCTACTCCTGAAATTTTAAATTTGAATTTGTCCTTCATCCAACTCAGATTTAGCTGAAGAACTTAGTGCTTATTTGCAAGCACAACTTTCTGGGGTGAGTCCCCCCCACTTTCTGTATGCTTTTTCTTCACATATTTTATCATCTGCTGGAAATTGTGCAAAAAGTACCGAAAAGCAGGATCCTTTCTTCCATCTGCAGTATCTTTCTTTCTTTCTTTGTTTCTTTCTTTCTTTGTTTCTTTCTTTCTTTCCTTTCTTTCTTTCTTTCCTTTCTTTTTTTTTTTTTTGTTTGTATTTTTTTAGGGAAGCGTCTACAGGGTGTTCAGGGTCTCACTACTAGATTGGACTTAGTGGTCTGCCTGTTTACAGCTTCCCAAGAGCTGGGATAATGGGCACGGATCACCACACCCAGTCTCAGTCGCTGTCTCAGCATGCCCCAGGGGAGGGGCCAGCACAGCCCCTGCACCTGCTTGCAGGCACTTTAATTCCCTGAGCTATTTAGCCGCCCCAATGGTATTCTTTCCTTCAGTTTGATGTCTCTCCTCCATAGTAATTTGCTTGTTAATGCCAAATGCAATCTTATTTGTAACTTCCATGCCCAAGTTAAGCTTACTCAGGAAGCCCTGGAACCGAAATTCCTCTAGGTTTTTACGGCTGACCTCAGTGGCACCCATACTCCTTCAAGGGCTCTGAGAGGCTTTGAGAAACTTAATTTTCTAAAACACTTGAAATGTAGAAGAGTTTAAAGCTGAGGCACTCAATGACTTTTCCATACTTTCTTATTGTAAAATCTTAAAGTATTTGAGGTTTGCACTCAAGCGCATTAAATAAAATATACCTTAGAAACCAAAATTACCAATTATTTAGTGCTTACTTTGTGCAGGTTTGGTGCTAATATTTTGTTTGGCCTCTCTCATTTGATCTGTACAGACATTTTAACATTTTTTTTTTAAATTTGGTACAGGGTCTTGCAACATAGCTCAGACTCATAGTGATCCTACTGTCTTAGCTTCCTCAGAGGTGGGATTACAGGCATGTGCCACCAAGCCTGGTTTTGGTGGCTGGCTCAGTGCTGGGCTGGCACAGCATATGGTACTGGGATTGAACTCCCGTCCTTGCACTTGCCAGGCAGGGGCTTAGACCAGTGAGCTATCTCCCCTACCCCTTGTACAGCAGCTTTTTGAGTAGACAGTATTGCTGCATATTGATCTTCAGTTGAAAGAAGAAAAATCTAGGTCTCCTGTGCTTTATTTTGCAGTGGGCGGCACCTAGGTGCTGGATATAGCGAGTCTTGCTTTGGAGCTCTGATTCTGGTTTTCCCAGGGCTTTGGTCAGGTTCTTTCTTTTTTTTTTTTTTTTTTTTTTTTTTTTTTTTTTTTTTGTCTTTTTGAGACAGGGTCTCGCTATGCAGTTCAGGCTGGCCTTGAGCTCACTTTTGTAGCCCAGGCTGGTCTCGAACTCGCACCAATCCTCCTGCCTCAGCCTCCCAAGTGCTGGGATTACAGGTGTGAGCCACCACACCCGGCTCTTTTTCTTTTTAATCATATCCTCAGGGTTTCAACTTCCTCCACTATTAAATCACAAATCATTATTAATGATCATCATTAATCATTATAATTATTCTTATTTGAGATGGAACCCAGCTCCATGGGAGCGTGTTCCCGACTTCCCATTTTACTGTTATAGTTTCCATCCAGTGTTCCTTAGACTCAGGATCTTAAAGAATTTATTTATTTATTTATTTATTTATTTGCGGGACCAGGGTTCAAACTCATGACGTTGCACTTGCCAGGCAGGCACTTGTGCCACACAGCTACCTCTCCAGCCCCCTAGCATTTCTTTTCTTTTCGTTTTCTGTTTTTCTTTCTTTTTTTTTAAGTACCAGTGTTTGAACTCAGGATCTCTTTTTCTTTTTTTCTTTTTTTGCAGTACCATGGGTTGAACTCAGGACCTTGCACTTGCCAGGCAAGGACTCATGCTACTGAGCATTTCCTTTTCAAAGGCAAAGACCATAGGTTAAATCCTGAGTTAGTGCTCTAATAAGGAAAGTTGATGGTCAGCTGAGAAAAAGAAAGGAATGTGGGTTGGAAACATCTGGAGTGTTGCTGTGAGATCAGCGGGCATCGGATGAGAAAATGCTCCACCCTGCCTTCACCTAAGTCTCTTTGGTCTGGACTCCGCTAGGCTCCTGTTAGAAAAGGCAGAGAACCAGGTTTAGCGTGTGTAACAGGGAGGCCCATCTGGCGGAAGTGTGGGTGAAGTGGAGCTGAAGGACAAAAACCAAAAATGTTCCCTGGGGAGGGAACAGGGAACGTCTCATGGGCCAGAGTCTGGAATTAGTCCTCAGGCGGTGAGCAGGAGTCTCCCAGAGAGCCCGCTAGCAGGGGCAGGGGACAACAGACGAGTGCTGTTACAGGACAGGCGAATTGCTGGAGACAGGGTGTGGAGGGCAGGGGTCAAAGTGCACCTGAAAGAACCCCTCACCCCACCCCACTCCACCCCTGTTAATGATAATCCACTTAAAGGGGTGGCAGTGCAGTAGGTAGAAGGGGACCCTTTTCCCAGGACATGACCACCATCCAGAGTGGGGCCTGCTTCCTCCACACCTCAGACCCGGGGAGATAAGAGCCCAGTGAAGAGCTAAGAATTTCTACTCTTTTTCCCTACTCTCCTCTTAATCTAAAATGACCTGATTTTTTTTTTTTTTTTTCCAGAACTGTGGATGGAACTCAGGACGTTGCACTTGTCAGGCATGCACTTGTGCCCCTGGGCTATCTCCCCGCCCCACTAAAATGCTCTGAATTGACATCTACTGTAAAATTACTGAGTGCCTAGAAATACAAAATAAGTGGAAACACCACCTTTGCCTATGAGAGCCACAGCCAGAGATAAGCCTGCAGTGTGGCAGGCCAACAGGTTCCGTGTGCACCAGTCGAAGCCGCCAGGGCAAGCCAGCAAAGATCGCTGATGACCAAGAGCCCCGTGTCTTCTCTCCCTTCTGCTCCTGATCCAGTGTGTCCCCGCTTCCCCCAATCATTTATTTCTCTTTCCTTAGTTGGCCTAGAGCATTTCCATTGGCACTGCCCTGCAGAGCTCCATCTCCAGGACTATGGTATCTTTCCAGGACCACCTCTAACATCGCTTTATTCCGTCAAAAAACGTCCTCCCTTATTTGCAAATCCCATTCTTTGCAAAGCACAGCAGCAATGGGGGAGGAGAAAAGGCCTCCACGTCTGGATCTGGGCTCGGCCAAGACAAAGCCAGCGAGCCGCCGCCTCCTCCTTGAGCATCTCTTCGTTGCCTGCCGCCACCCGCGCTTCGCCTGCGCCACCGCATCGCGCCTTGTTCCCACGGCAACCGGCGCTTAGCGCCCACGGGTAACAGGACCAGGGCCACAGCCCCGCCCCAGGCCCCACGCCCAGAGCTCCCCGCGAGGAGGAAGGGGGCCTGGTTGCCAAGGAAACGAGAGGACGCCAGGCAGCCGCCCCCACCGCCTCTGCCTCTAGAAAGGCCAGCAACCCGCCGCGGAGGAGGAAGAGGGCTGCTGGGAGAGGGGACGAGCGGTGAGCAGCAGGAGGGCAGCTCAGGGGCGGCCTCTCCAGGTCACGCGCCTACCCCGCTGCAACCCTGGATCGGCCCAGCTGGAGGGGGGGCAACGTGTGTGTGTGTGTGTGTGTGTGTGTGTGTGTGTGTGTGTGTGTGTGCAACTTTTCCTTGCTACTGGAAGGATTTTTTTGTCTTTTTGAGACAGGGTCTCGCTGTGCAGTTCAGGCTGGCCTTGAGCTCACTTTTATGGCCCCTGCTGGTCTCCAACTCGCACCGATCCTCCTGCCTCCGCCTCCCAAGTGCTGGGATTACAGGCTACTGGAAGGATTTTAGAGGCAGGCGCTCCTTCTCTCCAGCTGACCTCAGCGCCCCCCTCCTTTTTCCTGCCGCAGAGACTCTGGTTTGGGGCGCGTGGCCCCAGGCCGGCAGCCGCCTCAAATCCAGATGCAGTAGTAACTTCCCTGTAGACTTCATTGGTGAGCAGCTGCGCTGTCAGCAGCAGTGACAGCACCAGATTGCTTGTCACACCTGTGGCATTTTCTCCTAGAGATTTCCAGTTGCGCAGGGAGTCGGTCTTCCCTCTCTGAGCTTGATAATCGGTATGTGGTCACCTTCCTCTGTTATTTTCACAACATAATTGAGTCGCCAGAATGGCAAACCCCAGGCCAGGCCCAGTGTTTTCCCCACCCCAGCCACCTCAGTTCCCTAAGACAAATGGGCTGGAAGGGGCAGACAATCCCCTGCATCCTACAACAACGTCTCCTTTTTTCACTTCAGTCGCCGAATTCAGGGTGTATTAGAAACATTGGGCCTAGCCGGGCATGGTGGCGCACGCCTGTAATCCCAGCACTCGGGAGGCTGAGGCAGGAGGATCAGTGCAAGTTCGAGACCAGCCTGGGCTACAAAACTGAACCCAAGGCCAGCCTCAACTGCATAATGAGACCCTGTCTCAAAAAGACAAAAAAGAAACATTGGGCCTAAACCTAGACATTTTTATAAACCCAGGTTTGAAAATTTTCAGATCGTACTTTAAAGACTGAAACAAATCCTGTACTCGACATTACGAATGAATTGTGGAAAAGGTTGAGATCTTTTCTCCAAGCACTCAAGTTGTGAAAAGGTATTAAAACAGCCACTTAAACTTGGTTTCAAAAGAATGTCTTTTTTTTTTGTCTTTTTTTTAAGACAGGGTCTCACTATGCAATTCAGGCTGGCCTTGAGCTCACTTTTGTAGCCCAGGCTGGTCTCAAACTCCCACCAATCCCCTGCCTCAGCCTTCCAAGTGCTGGGATTATAGGCATATGCCAACAAGCTTGGCTACAGCCTGAGTCTTAACAGGAGATTCATTTACTTTTTTTTTTTTTTTTTTTTTTTTTTTTTGCAGGACCGGGGCTCAAACTCATGACCTTGCACTTGCCAAGCAGGCACTTGTGGCAGAGAGCTATCTCCCTAGCCCCTTATATTTACATTTTGCTTAATTATCCAAGCCAACAAAATATCACCAGTGATATTTATATCAGGACATGATCAGAAAGCAGAATAGTGGTGTATTCAGAAGACATTTCAAGTCAGCTTTTTTGACAAATGTGGCCATAAAAACAGGACAGCATGAGGGCACACACATGCATGCAGCACATGTACACACATACACACACACATACTTTTCCAAGAGAAATGAAAGGAATGTATTTTGCAATCAAATTCTCTTCTCCTTGGTTTAGATTCATTGGAAATTTACTCTAGAGAGAAATTCGTATGTCACAAGGTTCTTAGAATATTCGTCATTGAAATTTCACAGATGTGTAGAATTCTGAGGCTGAGAACCCTCCACCATTGCTTTCAGCAACGCTCGCTCCCTCCTGCCTTTCCCCTCCCCCCCTGCTGAATATGACTTCTTGCACTGACTCCTGAAGTGCAAATTAGGCAGGGCACTATCACCAGAGACATAAAACTAGTGTGCACAACTATGCGGAAGTTTTAAAACAAGGAGCAGCTCAGAGGTATGTAGCGGAAGACAAAGCATAGAGCTATTTTAGAAAGAAGAGCCTCACCCACACTTTATTGTCATTCTGTACTTGCTAAGGAAAAACTCTTGGTTTCAAATGGCCATCTGGGTGGAAAGGCCCCCAATGATGGATTCCACAACATAGGCACTGTCTCATGTGGAGTGGGCTCTATGCGGCTATATCTGTTTCCTGGTCACACTGGTCATCTTCCAGACTTTGAGCATAGTGCAAGGTAGAGCCTATTGGCCTAACCTGCGATAACCAGCCTTCTCTTGAGTCTACTTCCAGTGGCTTGCTTACTTCCATCTTACAAAGTCTTGATGTACTTACATAGGAAATTGTATGTAGGACCATGATGCTTCCAAACATTTATTTTACAGTAAAATACAACACAATGGAGAGTTGATGGGGAGGAAAGAGACCTTGTACACCGTGTGTGTGTGTGTGTGTGTGTGTGTGTGTGTGTGTGTGTGTGTGTTTGTGTGTCTTTTTGAGGCAGGGTCTTGCTGTTCAGCTTAGGCTGGCTTTGAACTCACTTTTGTAGTTCAGGTTGGTCTCGAACTTGCACTGATCCTCCTGCCTCAGTGCTGGGATTATAGGTGTGTGCCACCACGCCCAGCCTTGTATGCCTCTGGAAGTCCTTTGTTTGCTAAGTGATTGTGAAGTCAGATGCAATCTAGCTTGTCATTCACATAAGTTATTCCTTAGCTCTCTGGGCAAAATTCTTTCATGCCTCCTGACTTAGGAGCCTTCTTAAAATAAGATCGAGCTCAAACCATGATAAATGAACTGGTTTTGCTGTGTTAACTTTCTATTCCCAAAATGTATCATCCAAGTAAACTCCAGAATGTGCCCCTTCCAGGACCATTAACATATTCTCATAGATCTTTATGTTCTCTGCCTGCTTAATTCTCAGACAGCCTGCTCTTCCCAACAGGGGCTCATCTTTCTGTTTTTAACACCATCATTTGCTGAAAAGAATGGGACCCAAACTCCAACTTTTGAGGGCACGAATGTTTTTTTTTTTTTTTTTTTTTTTTTTTTCTTGTTTCAGAACCTTTGTTTGTTTATTCACTCATTTTTATGGCCGGCTCAGCCTACCCCGAGGGCAGGGCTGGCGCAGCATGTGGTGCCGGGGATCGAACCGTGGTCCCTGAAGCCACCCAAGCTTTCCCAAGCAGGCGCTTTAGACCACTGAGCCATCCCGCTGGGCCCCAAGGGCACAAATGTATTTGGAACATTGTCTTACTTACTCTTTACTTGCTGCTGGGAAAAATACCTAACACTCAAAATGAGGGAAGGAAAAGTTTATTTAGTTCACAGTTACTGGAGGTTTCAGTCCATACTTGGCTAGATCCAGGCAGAGAGGCACATGGCAGAGATCCACAGTTCATGGTGGTGAAACAGCAACAATATGGTGATAGAGGCAACAGAACAACCAGGGGAGCAGAGAGCAACAGCGCGAGTCTGTCTCTCTGTCTCTCTTTATATTACATTCAGGCTCTCTGCCTTAGCCTATCTGCCTTAGGCTACACCCATAATCCCAGCCGTACTCAGACTGATAACCCCATCAGTACTAAAACACATAATCCCAGTGGATTGTGAGTCAAGTCTCAAACTGTAGAAGTCCCTGCCCCATGATTGCACCAGGCTTTAGAGGGGACAACTAGACATAAACCATAACAAACATTAAAGGTGATCTTTGCAAACATGTCCTGTGAGTGACTGTTACAATGCTGAGAGACCAAGAGCTAGGTTTGACTTACAGTCTGTGCAGCTGTACACTGGGTTGTAGCTTCAGATTTTGTCTCTCTGAGAGCCTCTTTCTGTACTTGCAAGAGAGACTAGCTCCCAAGGGAGCAGCAAAAGTCATCCCTGTTGCTCAGGACAGATGATAAACCTTGCCAGATGCCACAACTACCAGACCAGACAGAAACTCCAAGTCAGGAACAACCTGACTTTGCCAGTATCTACACATCTGAGGAACTGGCAGAAAGGAGCTCACAGAGGGAGCATCACAGTAGCGTCTGTCTTAACCTGCAACTTCCCCAGAGCCTGACAAAGTTTCTGTCATGCTGTGCTCAATAAAACAATGCCTAGAGCCCTCTGCCCTTGTGTTCTTGTTGCTTTGCTGTCTTTTGCTGCAGGAACACCACCCTGTACCATGGGCCACCCTGCCCAGGTGCTAGCGGAGTATGGACCTCCACACATGAGCTAAATAAGCCTTTGCTTCCTCAAAAAGAAAAAAAGAAGAAAGAAAGAAAGAGAGAGAGAGAGAGAGAGAGAGAGAGAGAGAGAGAGAGAGAGAGAGAGAGAGAGACAGAAAAGAAAAAGCATAGTTATACAGAGAGAGCTTGACTGGACAGGAAACAAGACTCCTGTGTAGGCTGTAGTGACCCTGTAGGGGCTGTCTGGCCAGGACAGTGCCATTTTGTCACTTGGTGAGCTTTAATGTTGTAGTCCAAAATTTCTGCCACATGAAAGAGGTGAGCTTCTGGCAGCCTGCACTCCTGTCCCTCCTGTCGGCTGCATCTCAACAGTGGCGGCTCTTACCAGTTATCCCCTTCTCCCTGAAATTCCCTCTCAGCCTTTCTAAGGCCACAGCCCCTGCTTGTCTTCCTGCCTCTTTGCAGAGCTTCTCCCTGGCTACCTGTTCCTTACATTTTCACGTTTGTTCTGGGCTTGCCCTGCGCGCAGGATCTTTCTCTTTCCCATATCCATTCTGCTTTAATTCCATTTGTCACTGGAGTGCACAGCTCTGTATCTGACTTTATGGTGTCCTATGTACCTCTGATCCCATACCCTTCTCTCTTAAGCCTGCTTCTCTCCTGTCCTCCTCCTCCTCCTCTTCCTCCTCCTCCCCTCCTTCTTCTTTTGTATTTTAGGGAAGAGTCTACACAGAAAGAGTGTTCAGGTTCTCACCACTAGATCAGACTTGTAGTGATTCACCCATTTACAGCCTCCCAAGAATTGGGACTGCAGGCATGTGCCACCACACCCAGTCTCAGCTGCCATCTCAGCAGGCCCCTAGGGAGGGGCTGGCACTGCAGGTCCAGAGATTGGACCCCCAGCCCCTGCGTCTGCTTGCAGGTGCTTTCATCCACTGACCTATTTGGCTGGCCCTCCTCTTTGCCTTCTGAAGGCACTATTGGCCTCAGTCAGTGACCTTGACAGCTTCCTTGATGTTTCCCTCTCCGTGCCATCCCTAGACTCTCAGAGGTTTTCTCCTGAGCATCCTTTGATGCCCATCATGGTTAAACCCCATGGGCCTTGGGACTTCCCCAAGCTCCAATCCCAGTTCTTCCACTTATTAGTTCTGTAGCCTCGTGCCAGTTGATTGCTTTGAGTGTCAATTTCCTCACCTGCAAAACAAAGATGTAAGATCTGCCTCCCAGCACAGTTGTGAAGGGTGAATGAATGGATTTGCTGAGAAAAGCACTCGGTGCCTCAGACGCTGACGAGGGCACGATGGCTACCCTTTCCTTCCCTCCCTGTTTTTATTCTCTCCACCCTCCTCCGCTTCAGCCCTTCCACCTTTCCTACCAGTCTGGCTGTCATCTCCCGCAGATTATTGTCACCTGTCCCCGTGGTCTTCCCTTTCCCACACTTTACTCCACCTCTTCCTCCCTCCATCCATTATCTCTACTACACATGGAAGGGCCTCTGAAAACACAATCCAATAACTCATTTCCCCAATGGGAACTTTTTGTGGCTCTTCCAGAGATGACCTTTGCGGTGCCCCATGAGCTGGCACCTGCCAAGCCCTCTGCCAGTCTGATGTCCTCCTGTACCAGTGGCCTGGCCCTGCCCCTTTGTGCCCCAGACCTTCTGTACCTCCTCTTTGTTGTGTTTCTTGCCTCCCTTGCTCCTTGTTAAACCCCTCCAGATCAGATCATGCCCTTGTTCTCCAAAACACTTTCTTTTTCTGGGAGGTATTGGGGATCAAGCAGGATCCTGTGCTTACCAGGCAGGCTCTTACACTACTGAGCTATCTCTCCAGCCCTTCCCAACACTCTTGTTAAGAGCGCTGTGCTTCTGCTCCACATTAGGGGGCATTAGGGCTCATTGCCCAGGGTCCAGTTCCCACCCTGGACTGCAGCCATCACAGGGCGGGGAATGCATCTATCCTGTTGGTTTCTGTACCCCAGTGCCTAGCACAGTGCCTGGCTTGGAATCCAGGTTTGTTAATTGCAGTAGAGGCGACCTTAAGCCCCACAGGGCTTCTGACTTGGGTTGATGTAAGGCTCCCGGATTCTCTCCTTTGTTATGCTGTAGAACTGCTTCTGAATCAGGTGTCTGTTGACAACTTCCTGTGAATGACCAGGAGGAGATCATGGGAGCCAGCTGATGACCGTGGTTATTTATGCCTGGAACAGGAGGGCTTGGGAGACTCCAAGAACAGCAACACAAGCAGCCCTTCTGTCTGAAGGAGCATCTGTGCCTTTCAAACCTTAGGCTAACAAAAGAATAAAAGTATGCATACTAAAATAAGCCCAACTATGACAAAGCCACAAAAGAATCTGTCATAGCCCTTTTATTTCTCTTTCACATGCAGGTCAGGGATTAAGAAGCATGCTACATGAAGCAAGGGAGAGGCAGAAATTCTTCAGCGATGTTCAGTATCTTCGGGACATGCAGCATAAGGGGGACTTGGAGTATCAGGTAACTGCAGAAGGCAAGGATTACCCACCCTCTGCCAGTGTGAGAGGATTACAGTCTATTACATTGGGAATACAGTATGAGTATTGCTAAACAGTAGTAAGATCCTGGACTCAGCCTTACTTACTGGGTGGCCACGCAAAGCCCCTTCATCTTTGTGAAGCTCAGTTTCCTCATCTGTAAGTGGGCAATAATAAGATTACCCACGCCATATGCTGTCAAAAAGACTGAAATGAGATACACATTTTTCAAGCATTTACTGAGTGTACGGGACAGCCCTTGGCAACAAATGACTCCAGGGCTCCAATTTGACAAACCAACCCAGACAAAAAAAGACTTTCCGGGGTTAACAGAACCACTCTATCATTTATAAAGTCACATACCTTTCTGTTGTCATGGGGGTGAAGAAAGGTGGCCTGCACAATCTACAGTAAGCCAACTCCTGGTCTCTGTGGTTACCATGTTTATATGCAAAAACAGCGCAGCAGAGCGCCCCAGGGCCCGTGATGCAATTACCCAGGGCTGGCCCAGGACAAACTCACCAAACTGGGCCCCGCAGTTGCTGGAACAGTTAGAAGGTGTCACTCATCACCTCTTGCCAGAGGTCAAGCCCTGCCAATCCCAGAGGCTGGCTCCAGGCCTGGTGGAGGCTGAAAAGCACCCCTTCCCTAAGGAGATTGCGGATCTGCCTTATCAGATTTGTCTCCTCCTTAGCAGTTTCAAATATAACCGAACTTCCCGGGTCACCAAGGAAACGAGGCCTATTCCAGCAACCTGGTTTCACCTGTATGATACAGCTTCCTGCTGGGGCTGGAAATGGAGTTGGCAATCTCCTCCCACCACCCATCCGCCAACCCACAGGCAAGAAGACTATAAAACCCGGGGAGCTCCTGGAAAACAAATAAGGATGTAAACACCAGAAGCGGTCACTGTGGTAATGTGTCTGACTACTTTTCCTAAAGATGAGCCTGCCACCCAGCTTGTGTCTGGCAGTACCCAAGTTGTTCCAAGCGATCTGTAGAGCAGCTATCATGCTCCCTGTTTGACGGTCCCTGTTGAAAAAAATCACACAACCCTGTGATTTGGAGCTAGCTGTTGGAATGAGCCTCCAGACTCAGTTTGTTAAGGCAGATACCTAAGCGCTGAGAAATCTTGACAAAGCTTTTACTTTTGCTTTCCTAAATGGTGGTAGCGCAAGCCCAGCCCAGCAATAGGGTAGCAGGCAAGCAGAGCAAAGGAGGGAGGCGGCTTTTAACCACAACTCGGGAAAAGCAGCTCATTGCTTCCCCATTGGCTGGCTTGGAGGTTCCCAGCCTATCCCACTTGACTAACTCAGGCAATCCTGATAGAAAAAGACAGAACTTGCTATTTTCCCCTCAGAGCGACCGCAGTTGTTTCCTAATCTAAGTTGGGCTTTCAGGACACCCTTCCTGTTCGTTCAACCAGTATTTATCAATAACCTGCCACACGCCAAGTAAGGGTCCAGCTCCCCCAGAGTTCATATCCTAGTCTTGAGCAGAAAACGGTTTACACAGCTGTATAGGACAGCTGTAGTTACTCAACAGTTTGGGTCTAGGATGTTTCCCCAACGTTTATGTGCCCAAGGCCTGGTGCCCATCTTGGCACTGCAGGGGTGGAACCTCTAGTGGTGGGGCCCAGTGGGAGGTCCTGCACATTGGGACAGCGCCTCAAAGGGCACAACAGTGGTCCAGCCCCTTCTCATTCTTCACTTCCTTGTGGCCTGAGGAGGACAGGCTTCCTCTGCCATGCACTCTACTGGGCTACAATGTCCTCACAGGTGAGGGAGCCAGTGGTCATAGGCTGGAACTCCCACCCTGGGAGCCTTCCTCTCTCTAGGTTGAGTTAGCTCAGGATTTTGTTACATGATGATACTGATAAGTATAGGAGGAAAATAAATCCAGGTAATGAGGGTGGTGCCGATGCCCCTTTAGACAGCAGGGAAGCCTCTCTGAGGCAGTGGGGATTTGTCTGTGGAAGAAAAGGAAAGCCCTGGAGCATGCGGAGCAGAAGAAGGGAAGGTACCTGTGAGAGGGGTGAGCCTGGAACACTGGGGGAGACACGAGAAACTTACCCAGGGCGACGGGGAGATGTGCACCAAGGCATCACATGGTGCACAAGGAGCAGGGAAAAGGTTGCAGGGCAGCATCACCTTGAGTCTCACAGGATGAACCTGGGCGTTTAGATTTGGTTTTTATCACAGAATCCTTGGGTGGTTTTAAGCAGTGATGTGACTTGCTCTTCTGCCCTCAGTACTGGGGATTGGACAAGCACTTTATTACTGAGCTACATACTGTCATGCACACACACACACACACACACACACACACACACATGCATGCATGCACACTCTTTTAATTCTGGGATAGGCTCTCACTAACTTGTTCAGCCTAGGCCCAAACTCTTTTTTTAAAATTATTTATTTATTTATTTATTTTTGAGATACGGTCTCACTACGCACTTCAGGCTGGCCTTGAGATACTTTTATAGCCCAGGCTGGTCTTGAACTCACACCGATCCTCCAGCTTCAGCCTCCTAAGTGCTAGGATTACAGTTATGTACCACCACGCCCAGCTATGCCCTCCTTGTCTGACTAGCTCAACCCACGGTCTTGTTTTCGTTTCCCACCCAGTGGACCAAACCCAAAGCCAGCAGGGCCTGTGTGCTCTCAGTTAGCAGCAGCTCGGGCTCTTTCCTGTCGTGTTCCCCAAGAGTCAGCTTCACTTTGAGCTTCACTCCTGCTCTTTTGTTAATTCCCTAACCACTGCCAAGGTTAGGGGCCAAATTCAGGGGCCATCGTTCCAGTCCTGGCTGCTGGGGCTTTCTCTGTATTGGATGCCATTTCTCATCGCCTGGATGCTCCTCCTCAGGCTCCTTTTCACCCCACACTCCGGGCTTTCCTCCTCTCCCCTTTATTTTCCCTCATTTTCCTTTCCACATCGTCTTCTCCCCACCTGCAGGTGCTAATTCTCTCAGGTTTCCCTTCTCAGCCTAGTTTACTTGTAAAACTTCTCCAGGCCCTTGGGACTCACTCTGTCCCCTCTCAGGGTTCTAACTACCTCTTTATTTTACTGATGTCGCTGGGAGTCTCCCAGAATGTCAGGATTACATGCACACCTGCTGGCTGAGTGTTATTTCTGTCTAGATGCTATGGAGGCATCTGAACCCAATGTGGTCACAGCTGCACACCCCCTGTCCCCCTTCCATGACCTAAGCCATCCATGACTCCTCCTCTTCTCCTCTGGCCCACCTCCCATGAGTTGCCAGGTCCCACCAAGTTTATCTAAGATCGTATAAAGCTGTATTTTCCTTTGTGTCTTATTGCCATTGATATAACTAATGACTTATACTAAGTGTTTAATTTACCAAGTGTTCAGCCATAGCGAGCAGCCATCTTTGGGACACTGCCACTACTTCAACACATAGAGGGGCCTGGCAGGATGATTCAGTGGTCTGGAGCGCCTGCTTGGGAGGGCTTGGGTGACTTCAGGGACCGTGGTTGATCCCCGGCACCACTTGCTGCACCAGCCCTGCCCTCAGGGCGGGCTGAGCCGGCCATAAAAATGAATGAATGGACAAGCAAGGGTTCTGAAACAAGAAGGAAATAAATAAATAAAATGAAAAGTTCTTAAAAACACACACACACACACACACACACACACACACACACACACACATAGAAACACATAGAGCCCTTCCCAGAGCTTGTGAGAGATTGCATGGCAGTTGTCCTTAGAGGGGCTTGCTCTCTAGCTGAACAGCAGCTTCTCAAGGGCAAGGGCCGACTCATTCTCTTTTCCTGTGCTGAACAAAACGCCAGGTCATTCATGAAAACCACTGTTTCCCAACTTGATCACCAATTGGGTTTATCAGACTTAGATCCAGCTGGCTCATGACTGTTCCTCAGAGTCAAATCCACCCTTGTTGAGCATTCTTCAAACCACTTACCAAAAGGTCTGAAAAAGAGAAATATGTCTTTGAGAGGTTCTGAGCACTTCTGGAGTAGGTGGCTAGGGGCCCACAGTGACTCCTAGAGAGAGAGAGGGTGCGGCAATGATTTTTTTTGTTATATCATTTAATCTATCCCTTGCCTTGTTCCAGAAAGGATTCAAAACAGTGACTTAAGAACCAATTGCATGACTTTGGTGATCCTTTAATAACTTGGTCCACATAAGGCTAATGCATACTTAGATTATTTACTGAGGTAGATCTTATGTTGGATAGAAATTGATATGCTGGGTCATGGGTTGACCGGTGACTTCCCACATGTGGTGGATTGCCAGCTGGTGGTCAACTTGCACCACCCAGCTGAACTGTACCAGCATAATGCTGGGTGTGGGAGGCCTGCCCGAGGAGTGCTGCCAATAAAACAGAGGGAAGAACTTGTGAGGAAGAAGCTCAGGAGCTGTTAAGCTGTTGTTAGCAGCTTCTGGTGTCCTGGAGGAGCTTTCCATGCTGGCTTTCCCCCATGAACTTGGTTATTCTTATCATCAAAGGAGCTTGAGACCTTATTATTATTATTATTATTATTATTATTATTATTATTATTATTTTGTCTTTTTGAGGCAGGGTCTCGCTATGCAGTTCAGGCTGGCCTTGAGCTCACTTTGGTAGCCCAGGCTGCTCTTGAACTCGCACCAATCCTCCTGCCTCAGCCTCCCGAGTGCTGGGATTACAGGTGTGTGCCACCATGCCCGGCTCTGGGACCTTATTATTAATGAGAAGGCTGTAGTTCATTTCGGGGGAGCTGCAGTCCTCACCTTAAGCATCACTTTCTGGTTATGGAGGGGAAGATGGTGCTCTGCCCAGTCTCCTGGAGAAGCTTGTCGCATTGGCATTCCTGACAGGAACTTAGCTTTCCTCATCACTGGAGTTCAGCACGGCGTTGTTGCTGAGGACGGCTGCAGCACTTTTCAGGGGAGCTCCAGTTTTTACCTAGAATGTCACTTCCTGGCTCTAGTAGTGCAGGTCCCTGAGCCTGCTGGCACAGACCCTTCAGCCCACTGGCATGGACTTTCTAACTTCCACTACTGACCTTGGGGCCTTCCCAGCACAGATCTGTGAGACAGGCCTGCCTGAAACATTGTCACAGGCTCTTGGCCTCCAGCTGGACTTGTGAGGGGCCCTGTTACAGGTTCTAGGTTTTCAGCTGGACTCACACAGGACGCTGCCATGGGATCAAGGCTGTGAGCTGGATTCTTTGGTTTTCCTATGTGGACAGATTTCCTATACTTTTTATTTTATTTTATTTTATTTATTTATTTATTTATTTATTTTTATTTTTATTTTTATTTTTATTTTTTTTCTTTTTGAGACAGGGTCTCGCTATGCAGTTGAGGCTGGCCTTGAGCTCACTTTTGTAGCCCAGGCTGGTCTCGAACTCACACCAATCCTCCTGCCTCAGCCTCCCGAGTGCTGGGATTACAGGCGTGAGCCACCACGCCCGGCTCCTATACTTTTTATATATGACTCTTTGAGTGATTCATTGTAAAATAATCTTACAAACTATGTGTCCTATACCATTTCCCCTGGTGAACCATAAGTGACAACACCAGGGAAGCCCAGCTCTCTGTCAGCTCAACCGCCTGCTTGGAACCAAGGACTCTAAGAGTGTGCGAACAGCACAAGACCCAAACACTGGCCAGGCCTCCCAGACACACACAGTTGCCATGCATTTTTCCTCCTGCTTGACTTGCCTTTAATGAACTGGCTCAAATTGAAGCCCTGAGAAACCTCTGCTAACTATTCCTGTTCCTTCCTGAAATATGCAAAGGGTTGGTGCGCACCAAATTAGCAGTGTTTCTACAGGTCTCAGTGCTCGCGGTCAAAGAAGGATTAACCCACCCTGAGTTATTTTGATTATACTCTTTTCAGTGGCTGGGTGGGACCCTTTTGAGAAAAAGGAGGAAATAAATCTCTATTTGGCATAGTACATGCTATTTCAGATCTGGTAACTCGTGTATAATTATATGCCATCTCTGAATTTGGCTCTATTTCCTTAAGGGTGCCCATACTGCATAGATCTTTTTGGTCAAATGTGTTTGTGTAACTTCAGTCAGAATTTAGCCATTAATGTCCCCTGGAAAGCCAGAAGGAAAGATTACATTTGGCATTTCTGAACAATTTTGTATAATCAAATGTGTTCGAGTTGGTTTCATCTCATGTCACTCATTCATATTGAGTCTTTCAAGTTCAAATCAAACAACTAAACATAACAGTATAAATTTGTCCAAGGACCCAACAGGTGACTTTATTTATTTATTTATTTTTGTCTTTTTGAGACAGGGTCTCACTATGCAGTTCAGGCTGGCCTTGAGCTCACTTTTGTAGCCCAGGCTGGTCTTGAATTCGCATCGATCCTCCTGCCTCAGCCTCCCAAGTGCTGGGATTACAGGCGTGTGCCACCACGCCCAGCACAACAGGTGACTTTATATGTTAGGTGGCAGAAGGCTGGGGAAGAGATATAGGTTGAATGACCTTAGTTTGAAGATCAAAGTTGTTCCAACATCCAAAATTTTTTGTGGGCCAATAGGATGCCAGAAACAGAAAGCTTCACACCAGAAAACTCTGCTTCATAGACAGACTATTGGGTAAGATCAGCTTCATACTACATCTAGATTGGGTCCCATCCTTGAGCTGTCTCATTGTGTAGTATACACAAACATTCCAAAGCCTGAAAAAAAAAATCCAAATCTAAAATATTTCTGGTTCTAGGCGTGTCCAATAGAGACACAACCTGTCACCCAGCTCCCCTGAATTCCCCTCCTGGAGCACCTCTGGTGTACTCACTACCCTCCTTGGTCAATGGCCTAGTTCTTCCTATGGAAATCCCAGCTCTGTCTCTGTCTCTGTCTCTGTCTCTGTCTCTCTCAGCTTAGCCGTCTGCTTGGAGCTTGCTTTTTTTGTGTGTGGGACCAGGGTTTGAACTAACAATCTTGCATTTGCCAGGTAGGCACTTGTGCCATGGAGCTATCTCCCCAGCCCGAAGCCATCTGCTTGGGACACTGAGGATCCACCCTTTTCAGGGCACACAAATAGTGCCAGACCCCCAAGCCACTTTTATTATACCTACAACTTCCTAAACTCTTGCAACTAATGAATTTAATGACAATTAAAACCCCAGACTGGGGCCCGGCAGGATGGCTCAGTGGTCTAAAGCGCCTGCTTAGGAAAGCTTGGGCGGCTGCAGGGACTGCGGTTCGATCCCTGGCACCACATGCTGCACCAGCCCTACCCTCAGGGCAGGCTGAGCCAGCCATAAAAATAAATAAATAAACAAACAAAAGTTCTGAAACCAGAAAAAAATAAAATAAAATAAAAATAAATCTTAAAAAAATAATAATAAATTAAAAAAACCCAGGCTGGGTACATGTATGTCCTCTTGGGAGCTGGAGGGACACATCACCCTGGAGTCATACATATACATCACACAGACAGCAACTAAGAGCCAGCTGCAGGGAGCAGTGACTTCCACCTCTTAAAACGCCTCCAGCTTAGACCACTGACTTGAACTGTCAGATCGAGTCATCTTTACCAAGCATTCAGATCAGAGTTGTGTGTTGGGGATGTGTTCTCTGGCACGTGGCTTCTTAGGTCATCAGAAAGGATCATGGTAGTAACTAGAGGAAATAAATTAGTAGTTAAAAAAAAGAAAAGCCCTGAACACCTCTGTGGACTTAGAAAAGTGGGTTATAGTGACCCTGAGAGTCTGAGAGCTCCTCGGATGCTGCCAGGGGCTGAGACTCGAGGAATAGCTACCTCCTTGAAGGGCCCAAGGGCGAGCAAGGGTAAGCCTCAGACCCAGGCAAACCCAGACCCAGGCCCTTCCATCTGTGATCAAGATCTCAGTCATGTGCTTTGGCGAGGGCTGACTTCAGAAATAAAAGTGAACTCAGAGATGGGATTGAAAATAGCAGCAAATAGGGTAGTGGCCCAGGTCTGTAACCCTGAACTCTGGCAGGCTGAGGCAGGAGGATCTCAGATGGGTGCCTCCCTGGGTGATGAGCAATTTAGCAAGACCTTGCTCAAAATTAAAGAAAGTCGGGGAGAAAAGAAGAGGTCTGGGACTGTAGCTCAGTAGGAAAGTCCTGGGTTCAAGCTCAGTAACACACACACACACACACACACACACACACACACACACACACACACACAGAGGGGTGGGCCCTGTAAGGAACCCTGGGCCCTAGAGAGTGGCAGCACTGGAGTCTGCGGTCTGTGACTCACAAAGCCCAAGCCCCCTATGTGAGCAGAGCCGCACATTCTGCACAGAAGGCTGCCTGACTTTGCGTGATGCCCTCAGAAGGACAGGCTGGCGGCAGAGGGGGACAGGAGATGGACGCCACCAGAGGAGAAGAAAGGCAGGCGGTCCCAGCACACAGTGACCTGGAAGCTTCCACTTCAGAACTGTTTCTTATGATCTTGTCACGCCAAGAAACTCCTTTAAAAAGCCGCCTAACTCGGGATGCACGGCCTAGTCGGGCAGTAATCTAGAAATCAAACCAAGAGGAAGCACTGGGGATTACAAATGACCCACCCAGCCCTCCTGCCGACCTGCGGGCCTTGCCCTCCTGTGCGCAGCCGCTTCAGGACCCCAGATGCAGAGACACCACCATCGATGGCCATAGGAGATCGTCCACAGTTAAAAACACAAACCAAGAATCCACCTAAGCCCCTGGCTTTTCTCTGACTGGAGGGCTGGTGGTTTTGTCCCCAGATTCCCTCTCATCCAAGCTAGAACTTGAGAGGATTAATGTTTGATTTACACAGAAAGATTGCTCAACCGTGTCAAAATAAAAACCAGTGACTACCGCACCTACCTTGCTGTTGCTTGCTTGCCTCTCGAAGCTAAGCTCCTAAGGAAAAGGAACCAGAGGGGGAGTTTGTTTGGGTTTTTTTCAATATTGCAAACTAACCTCCCTGCCCCTTCTCCTTCCCTCTCCCCCTCCCGCTCCTCCTCTTTTGGTAAGAAATCTTTAAGTCAGATGCGTTCTTGGAGAGAATTTTCACAAGACAGTAAGCCCATAAGAATCCTGCTCAGCCCACAGTATCTGCCTTGGTCCTGCATGATCTGCTCCCTCTGGCTCCTCCACTGCTGGCCCAGAAGTTGTTTGCCTCTAACACCAGTTGGGTAGGGCAACCCCCACCACGCTAGGGCCCAGAACTCGCCTGGCTACCCGGATATGGATCTGACGTTATCACAGGAGGAGCCGAGTGGAGGCCGCTGGAGTTCCTTTAGCTGAACTTCACCGAGCTCCTCCTCGGACTCCTGAAGGGTTTGTCTTGGCTTGTTTGCTATCAGTTATTTGTTTAAGGTACTATAGTTACCACCCTGGTTTTTCTTTCTTTAGTTTTCTTGTTTGCATTATGGAAACAAACACCGCCCCCCCCCCCCCCCGGTATTTGTTGTGATGATTTACTACCTCTGTGGCATAGATTATAAAACTAAGGTGAACTGTGGGACAGCAAACAAATTCTTTGGGACTGTCTCCCATCTCTAAAGGAGGAAGGGTGACTCTGCACCTTTGTCCTGGCCGAGGCTCCTGCCTGCTACAGGTGACCTGGTTCTCCACTGAGGAGAAGCCAGGGGCCAGGGCTTTGCCTGAAGCTCAGCTGTGAAGCACAGCATGACCAGCTGTCCCCAGTGCCAGGTAGTGCACCTTGTGCAAGGGTCAGGTTGGTTGGATTCTGAACCCTGTGGCATAGTGTCAGGCTTTCCCCATGTGTGGCATTCTGGTGCATGCTACATCCTCAGAGAGGGGACACGCTTTGTCTAACAGGAGAAAGGAGACAGCAGCACCTTTCCTTCACAGCCTGACCAGGCTGTGGGGAGATGGCAGGTCTGCTGTGGAAAAATACTGCTGGTCTTGACTCCAAATTTCTCTACTGTGACATTAGATCCACAGGTATGGAAATGCTCCAAAGCTGGGCATCATGGCTCAGGCCTGTAATTCCAGCACTTAGGAGGGGAGGCTGGAGGAGCACCATGACTTCAAGGACAGCCTGAGGTACACGGCGAGATCTTGTCTGAAAGAAAGAAAACAGAGACAGAAGCAGATACACAGAGGCAGACA